>NJDC01005356.1:0-18572 GCA_002245475.1 Calephelis virginiensis
AATTTTGTTCAGCAAAAGTGCACAAATGAAATAACCATGAATAAAATTAGCGTATCATGTACTTCCTCGTTGCCGCCAATTCTCACTACACGAGCTTGAGTAACGAGGCCGCCGCTTTACCCAAGACCCTGATATGACTTACTGACGATTTATGACTGATGACTAATTATAATTGACTAAAATGGATCTAAAATTTGATGCAAATTTCGAAGATAGATAGAAGATACTAACGTAAAGTCCAAAACCTTAAGACAGAAAGAAGAAATAAGTTTGAAAACGCAAATAGTCAAAATGATCTAAGAAAGGTTATTATATAAGGTATACATATTAGAGTATTCGGAAGACGAACGTTTGATGTACATTGTTACACTTTTCATTTAAATTAAACTTAGATTGTAAATTGTCTTTTTTACGTAATTTCACTTGTCTTTTTCAATGCTAATATTACTATTATGAAAAGACGAACCCGGTTTTCTTTCACAGGATTCGATTCTGATCCGGTGATAGCTTATAAAAATGTCAACGCGCGCAAGTACTACTTGTATGGTTCATGTGAACAAAGATTTTACTGTTTCTGATTCTATTAAATTTATTCTGATATCTATTTAAGCATTTATACGTATTAGAATCGTGGACTAACACCTATAACACAAGCATATACTATATTTTGTTACTTTGAGGTTTATGTGACTTGTCCAGGGGTATTTACAATTAAAGAAACACATTTTCTTTTTGTTGGCCGATCCGAAGATCGACCTCAAGACCTCCTTCAACCAGTTCACACGTTCAAGATTTCACCAAAACTGATTACGCAACAAAGGTGGTTAATAAAAAGTGAAAAAGTTTTATGACAAACTTAGGTTAATATTTTTTACAGACATTTTTATTGAATTTTCAACTTCATGTATATCGCATTGATATATCTTGTGTTTACAATAGTATATTTTCAAATAAATATACATTTAAGTGACTTTTATCGATATGTTTCATTTAATTTCATCTTGTCGAAGAACCATTAGCGGCCAGCAATAGCCTCCTGTATTGTAGGTGCTGAAAGTGGACACAAATGGAAAAATAAATTTGTGTCCACTTTGCGCACCTGCCAAAAATACCAATTGGTGCTCAAAGTGGACTAGGCTTGGTGCCGAATGTGCAGGTGCCGAAAAACTGGGTGCTCAAAGTGGACTACCTCGTCAAAAAGTGTAACAAATGATACCCGTCAGACAACCTGTACGAGATGTTACGGAGAAGAACAAACGGTAAAGTTCAAAATGTTTCATCTGAAATAATTACAGCTTATCATTCAGCGTCTATCCAAGGAGAGTTAAGTTCCAGTTAGTGTCGGACGGCGGGCGGCGGACGGCGGGCGGCGCGACAGACAGGGAAACAACTTATTTACCTTCTAATTGAATTCGTGTTATCGGCCAACTTCATAATAAATCCAAGTGCTCCTTTGTTTTGTACAGAGACAAATTGCTTCGTACCAAATTGGTATCGTCCTGTGTACCTTCAAATTTCTCGCTTTGACAGTAGTGCTTCGGAAACTAATTTTCATATAAATGACTTTTCGGATAAGGCAAGCAGATTACTAAAATATTTTCTGTCAGATTCCCCTCCTACCTGCCATGTGGCTTGTAAGATACGAAGATGAAAACTAATCACCGCCTTCCACGGATTTCCCTAACACCAGGAGTATCACAGATGCATTGCTGACCTTAATCTAAAGGAATTTAGATGAAACTTTATAGCCGTAAAGTTTGTACTATAATATAATATAATATAAAATACCGGGCTTCGCCCGTATATAAGTCGTTAAAGAAGTATACTATGTTACTTTAGATATCTCCAATATAATGGTTGGTTCAGTAGATCTCGCGTTAACAAAAAACTTACATTCGTATTTATAATATGAGTAGGTAAAGAGAAGCCACGAGTGGAAGCTTCTATTAATAATGAGAAATATGGTAAATTTAGTTGGATGGATGAATGAATGTTTGTAACTTAATCATGTAAAAAGTACAAATCGAATTTAGGTAAAACACCATAGTACTATAGTGTATTCATCATAATAAGGACTACAATCTAAAAAGATTAGTGAAAGTGAAGCCGCAGGTGGAAGTTTGTTTTGCGAATAACATTTTTTTTTATTTTATTATAAGGTATAAATATATAATTAGGTTTTATGTACTATACTTAAAAATGGAATGTTAAGCCTCGAACATAATTACAATTACCTGTCACCCCCTTTTAAACATTTTCTAGATAAATACGATTTACCCTGTAGGGAGTTTTATCCAAACGCCGGTTCTACAGTGATTATCGAATAAACATATGCACATTTAATTCAATTTGCAATTCATAATGGCAGTAAATGGGTGTTTGGTTACAGTGTTCGAGTATACTGCGAAATAGAAGAGAGTTCAAGTATTTCCAAACACGCTTTAAGGTCCAGTTATTTCATTAAGTAGTTAGTTTTTAATTAATAATGGACGTGCCGTAGTCTGAAATTAGAGGTTTATTCCGAAGTGCTAGCTACTATTCTCATAAATTGAGAAAAAAAAGGTACACACCTTGAGCGAGAGAGAGAGAGAGAGAAAGAGAGAGAAAGAGAGAGATGGAGAGGAAGGGTAGTAAGAGAGAGATAGACACATTCATGATCTTTTATTCCCGAATACTTATCTTACTTGTCGAAGATGTTATCAGCCTGTTGTTGATAGATTTTTCCAAAAACCACTGGTTTTTATAAAAAAATTCGTTGTATTTTTAAACACACTGCATTTCCGGAAATCTGGGCAGCTGTTTATAGCAACTTGATTTTACAGTTGTACTTGGGTCGGTTTTCAAGATTTTTTTGTTCACGTGTTTATTACAACTTTTGTTTATGATCTCCGGAAAGGTTCCTACTTCGTCACACTGATTTACCAAATTTACTTTGTGCCGAAATGTTAATAATAATTTATTATTACATTACTTTATGTACAGTAGAACGCTTACCCGAACTTAATACGTCGTGAAACATCTCTTTTAACAACTGAGCTTAAAAAACTACAATTTTTCACAAAATGCATGAAATTCTTTAGATATTTTAAATGATCTGTTTCTAGAAATGGTGTCAGCATTTGTCGACGTCTCGATAGTTTGCAAAGATGTCGAGATATTGTTATATTGCGGAAAGTGCAGTCACCAGGTATCGACAATACTCCTCGTCAGCCCGCTCCAGGCCGCCACCCACTGCCTCGGCGACTTGTTACTGATTCGACACATGGCGATGCGATATTACTACCTTTTTTTAGTATTAAAAGGCAAAGAAGGTTGTAATTTTCTGGAAAGTACGAAATACACGCTGCCCACAAGTGGGATGCAGATGTTACAAGTATATGTTACATAGGTACATTTCAAATCTCAAAGTTTGTTAAAAGTATTTTTTAATTAAAATGCAATAAATAGAAATAATTGTAAAAATAAATTAAAGATTGCATTAAAAATAGCTTTAATCGTTGTCATCATTATAATAAAGAATGAAATAATACTTTATTTGTTAAGCTATGATTTAAATTTAAACCCATAAATGTATATAATATATAAAAATAAAATATTGAGTATGTAAAAGATGAATGGAAATTCAGACTCACAAACACGTCTCCGTCGTCCGAAACGAAATGTGATGTCAGGTGACAAAACATGGAATTTATTGACGGCGATAGTTGTAGCTGATACTCGGGTAGTAGTTTTGGTGAAAAAATAGTGTAAGCCCTTAGGTATTTCTGTGGTGAATTGTAGTGAATCTAGTTTTGCAGCAAAATAATGACAAATACTTAACCTAGTTTTTCCACGGCATATATTTGGCAATCTATGGTCTAATGCCAATCTACCAATTGAAAAATGTAATAAATTTAATTTTAAATTGTGATTAATTTAACATATTATTATGTTAAAAGCAAATTTAGCATCCAATTGTGATTTATTTTACATCACCTCTGTTTTGAATCAAAGAAATGAAAGGTGCAAAGTATCTAATATGCTACATTTATACTTCAGTGTTTTGGAGTCGGGGTCCGACGCCTTCGCCTAGGTTAATGATTATTTTACCAATGGAGTCACACATAAAGTAATATGTGGTATAGTGTTATGCATTAGCTCGCCCCGGTAACTTACGTATTCTTATCATACAAACGTCAATGCTCACTATGGTCACGTTCCGTACTGGAGGGTAGCGTACCTACTTTACATAAAACGCAGATGATACTGAATGTGAACATTTCTCTTATTTACAAATCGATAATCCTTGTTACAGATATTTTTTGTAATAATATAAACATGATCTTGGATCTAAAATAACCCTTTTAACTTTAGTATCACTTGGAATGCGATAAAGCGCTTTATCGGGTGAATATTTTTGCACGTCAGAATTTTACAATACTTGTAAGATGATTACAAACTGAATATATAAGAGTGTGAACCAACTGAAACATAGTACTGTCATCAACGCGGACATGTTATGTGACGTCATTGGCGTTTGAATTGCAATCATTCATAGTTTGAAATTTCATTCTGAAAAATTATTTGAATATTTTTATGTCTACTAATCGTTTTCATGAGCTAAAAACATGTAAATAAATTATTCGCATCTTTATAACGTAGAAAAATAAGTAACTATTACAAGCTCATTGTGCACAATACTTAAGCTGACAAGCTTGATTAAATTTCAAATATGTACATCAAAAATATTATTCATATTTTCGTGTCTGTTTGTCCTCCCACGATTAACTTTTCAAACCGATAGAGTTTAAAACACTTTTATAATTTCAGTTAGCCCCAAATAAATATGAATCCTAGATTTGCATATTTATCACTACCATTGTCATCATCATAAATCCTAGCTTTTATCGTGCTTGATTGGCTACGATCATATTTTGCACCGGTCTGATGAGGTCATCATAAGAACTTATTTTTCAGTTGAAATTCGATCATGAATGATTATTCTTTAATTACGCGACTATAAAAACTAATTTGGGCTATTTAGATACGATTAAAAACATAATCGTGCCTCCATTATATCGATTAGATTTAATGTTAAGGTGAATTATTATGCAATTTAATAGTAGCTGTTTTGATAATCCAACGTTGTAGTGTACTACAGAATATACTTCACAATGAAACACATGCATTTGTTAAATATAAATAGGATGTGATGGGATCGCACACAAACGTAGCGAACGTGGAGCGCAAATCGTTTGTCAGCGGTGAGATTTAGCATCAAACAGGCCGCCATAGAAATGGTAACGTGTTGTTATCGGCGTTGCGTCTCAAGAGGCCAGAGCCTTCGTTATGTAACGGTGGATTGTATCGAGACTGTTCGCTTTTCAGTAGAGGTCTCTACACATCTACCTCGGTCGCACGCAGCGCCGGTAGCGAGACTGTTCCTTTTCAGTAGAGGTCTCTTCACACCCACCCCGGTCGCACGCAGCGACTGTTGCGTCTCTATACGGGTATCTTGAAATCAAATCAATTTTATTACGACATTTCATCGCCCCGTTGATCGAGTGGCTAGCGTACAAGCCAACCGCGAGGCTCGGCTTCCATTCCCGACGGAGGCAGGCATTTGTATTAATTCTTAATTAATTCTGGCATTTACTTAAGTATTTCTTTTAGAGTCATCGACTAACTCCCATAACACAAGCACATAATTTGCTTACTATAGCGTTAAATTCAATTTGGGTGACTTGTGCAGTGATATTTGTTTATTATCATACATACATTGTCATTTTGTGTGTAACAGGCAAACTTATATAACGTTGGTATTCTTCTAAGTTTACTTGTACTCTCTAGCAGACGCACTTGTAAGTCGTACTTGGAACCAATAAAAACTCTTGATTTTTAATAAAAAGAAACACTGTACGAATGCTTCTTGCAAAGTACGTGTAGAAGAACGTTATTGTTAGATGGTAGTTTTTGGGATTTCAATTTATTTTAATGTAGGTGTATAGAAAATATATAGAGAATGAAAAAATCAAATACAAAAATAATGATATTTTTATTTTGTCATTCTGCTAAGGTAGACAATAATTAAACAAATTGAAATATCTAAAACTACTAACTAATAATTACGTTTTTGTATTCATACAACTCAAGAGTAATTGTAGTATAATCAGTAGTTTTCACCGAAAACCAACAGGTTATATAGTTTCCAAGAACGGAACACATGTAGGTCTGGCAGGGTGCAAGCTCTCCGGCTACTTTCTGTGTGGCGTATTTGATAATTTAACACACACACACACACACACACACGCACATAGGCATGCACGCACGTAGGCACGCACGCACACACAGTTATACGTTGCAAGCCTGCAACGTATAACTTTAAATTTGAGGTAAAACATTTTAGGATATAAGTGATCCGTATTTATCAGAGTGGCTCTGCTATAGAACATGTCATTATTTTAGGGTGTTGCAAATCTTTCGTACACAACGTCTAAAGCGAGACTATTCACTTCACGGTACAGGTCACTTCATACCTTCCCTGTGTCACACATTCTGATTGCTATTCAGTTGAAATTTCTTCACATCTAATCTCTGTGCAGAATAGATCGTCTGCCGTGCACCTCTTAAGAAGCGAACATAGATTACATGGGTACCAAGAACACCACTGCTGGTAGACTGCTGCGACGAAACTTGCCCAGCCTACCGCCTCACCTTTTCCTACCACGACAATGACAGTAACACTTTTCAGTCGGTAAGGTAGGGTAGTCCAATATTCTGTGTCTATAGGACAGCGACGCACCTATAACATCAATGGTATCTATAGGTCACGGTTGTCTCTCGTCATCAAGAGAGTATAATTTTTGTTGTATAATGCCATAAAAAACCTAGCATCGCACAAAGTGACTTTTCATTAAGTAAAGTTGCAAGTTGAAATATATAATGTTAAACAGCTTTTCACGATTATTAGAATGTCTATTAAAATAAGCAGAAAGGAAGTTTCGGTCAATTGGGCAACTAAAATTCCTTTGTAGAACGATGTGATGTTCCATCCATGTGAGAATTCTTCATTGTATTAGGTGCTTGCAAATTTTGAAGTTTCTCACGTTTTTTGTCCGAGTGATTCGACGTTCACTGCTGTGATGTGAGAACGCCTTATTTCAACTAAGTTTACGTGTGGTTAAAGTTTGCCTGCATCGAGTTATGAAAGTTTCAGCTAGTTCCGGATCTGGAACGAAAAAAATGTAAGTTTTTGCGATACGTTCTGTTATGCTTGAGTTATATTAAGTTGGAATATGTTATAACTTATAATTTATTCTCTGTACCAAGATAATTGTGCAGACGTAAAGAAAGTTTATTTTATAAAATAAAACGTCATAAAAACGCATGGCCTTCCTGATCTATATCATGAGACCACCATACATGTTATTGCGTAAGACTACCGGCTACCCTAATTAATTTACCCGACTTAACGAGTCTGACGTGCTAAGTTGCCGATTACTTTGCCCTCCGGACAAGATCACTAAAAAGTTGTTATTATAGCGGTAGGAATAGGTGAGACGATGGCTCCCTCTACAGAAAAGTTGCTGTACAGAACGCTGTCACCAGTGGACATGTTAATGACCCATACTTGCCTCTTAACGCAGATGCTGTATTCTACGCAAAGGAGCCATACCAACTCGAGAACACTCCTATTACAGTAGTAAGCGGATACCTGAAAATGAGTGTCCATCAGTGTAAAATACTTAGCCTTAATATTCTGAGTATTTTCCCATTAGTAGCACTACTGCCTTCAGTTTTCTGTTTTTTTTTGTATTTTGTATTACTTTGTTTTTGCAATTTAAGTTCTACGTTTTTTCTTTAATATGTATTTAATAAACATTTCCAATCTTTTCTCCTCTGTTATGTTTGTCGTGAATGTGTGTCAATGAATGTTTTCTTCTTATTTGTATTTTTAAATTCTATTTATAAAATTTAATTGTAGTTGTTATAACGTAATTAAATACTTTTTTTTCATTCTTTTCGATTGCTTCTACGCCATCTGTATATATCTGTATCTACCGAATATCTGCAGCTAAAATAAGACCATATGCAATAGGAAGGCACCAAAAGTACATTGAATAATAGGTCTTAGAGACATCAGCTAATGTGGTTGATCACTGCCATCTACTGCGCAACGCTGGACCTACTGCTTGCAACGTATATATCCACAAATATAAAATGTATATATGTACTCGTTTTTTTTTTTGAGGAATGACTAATGTGTTGCCAACCTCGCGGTTTTTACAATCTAACCGGGCTCTGTGGGCCGAGCAGAGTGCTCAGCCCAAGAATATGTACTCGTATAGCTCCTACCCCAATTTGTTTTTTCTCGAATTATTGCTTTTGTTCTTCCATATTAATGAAACAGATAACCGTCTTACATATTTATTGATTAAAATTATACAAAATATCATCATGGACGACAAAATGTTCCTTTCGAAACTAGTTTTATGTAGTCAAGTAAATTGTAACCAAATTCCTGTAAATAATCGAGACGTAATTGGCGATTCGTTATGTATAATAACATATTACCACGTAAGTCCATAAAACGGAGCCAGGTCGTAAGTAGAAATTGCAAAACTTTCATTGAAAATATTGAAATAAGTAGCTTTAATCGCAAACTTCGGAATCAGAAAAATCACCAAGACTGACAATTGACAAATTAGAATCAGTGTTGCAAGAGTAAAATTTTAATACTCGTTAAACCTTCTATCAGAAAATCGGGAAATTTTAATTGACTAAAATAAACACCATTTCATTAAAGTATTAAAGTAGTGCGATAAAAAATATTTGAAGTCGTAAAAAATTGTTAAAAGCCATATTTTTAAGAAAAGAACTCGAAAATGTGTACGTAGTTTCAGTGATTACAATTTATTTGCGTACGTATTGCCACTTTTAGCTAACGATTTTTAGATATTTTATATGTATATGTACGTAAAATTAATTACTATATTTATAAATATAATGTAAAATTTAATTACTATATTTTTCACCTACAGGATTTTGGTATTTTTGTGCGATGTTTGACAAGAAAAAAAATTTATTACAACATTTTATTTAAATTGTAATAATTAAAAAATTAAGAACTTTTCCCTGTGTTGGTCCGGGCTCCTTTGTAGAATAAACCATCTGCCTTCCTGTGCCAGGCAGCTCGTAAAAGGCGAGCATAGGCTTGCCATCACTAACACCGTGACATCTGACTAGGTGGTAGAGTTTTGCAGCGGCTCACCCGGATTGGTACCACCGCCTTACCTATTCCTGCCACCATAACTTCATGACGTGTTCCGGTTCGGAGAGTAAGGTAGCCGGTAAATGTACTTTTGCTCGAGGCCAAACATCCCGCCCTCTGGTTGGCAATGCACCATTACCACCTTTGGTGTCTCTAGGCGGCGAGAATTTCTTACCATCAGGAAATTCGTCTGCTTGTTTGCCTTCCAATGTCATAAAAAAAAATAACTACCTGGAATCTGATCGTCACACACTAATCATTTGTATATTTGATATTTTCCATCGTCGGCGCTTGGTAAGACTTCCAAATTTTCATATTTTTAAAGAAAGAAACACTAATAGTAATAAATTATAAGTGATAAGTAAAACAGTACAAGTATTTCTTTCTTTAAAAATAATCATTTGTAGTTCGTCACGTTGGTGTAGACCAGTTCTTCGAATAATAGTAGTATACAGAAGGCTTAAAAGTATTTGAAGCTTAGGCTCCACTCTATGCGTTTAGGAGCCCATTTCAATGCCATTCTACACTTCTTGTTTTAGTAAATTTCGTTAATAGGATCAAATTATTATTATTATTGCTAAATAAAACTTGAACGCTTTTTTTCACATTTATTGAATCGCCGTTATAAATTAATAAAAAAGATTATTTTGGTGGTACTTTGTGTACTCTTGTCCACAAGTTTAGAATTCACGAAGTTTTCTCGAAGCCGCCACTTCATGTCGCACTTCAGTTACAGTTCAGGGATGTTACCGCTTTACTTTAAACCCCGACATGACTGTTTATGATTGACTCATGCATTATTTTGAGTAACTAAAACCATATTTTATAAAATCAGGTAGTAAATTGATGCAAACGAATTCAACTTGACTGATGGCAGATGCTTAGACTCACTTAAAGTAGTGATAAAAAAAATATTTTTTATTTTAATGCCATCTACTGTGCAAAGTCGCAACTAAAAAGCAATAATCCCGTGGAAGGCACTCGGTCTAACCGAAGAATCACGTCGAGGTGATGGTTAGATACCTTTATAAGTGGATACTACGATCTTCCATCTCCATAAACTGTAGCACGTCATTTTTAAGGTCCATTGGTGATACATTACGCTCCGTGTACACATTGGCTGAATTGTGTTGCCAAAAGTCTTATTAAAGAATATGAGCTTTTAAAAAGTTTTTGTTCAGTTTACTAAACTAGAAAACTATATGAATATGTGCCTTCGAATACTAGATGATGACCAACACGAAACACAACTCTTGTTTTGCGCTGGAGGTCAAAAATGACACATTAGCTTCAAATAATGTTTTCTGAGTCAAAACTCAAAACAGCTCAATGAACGCTTAAGCAATTGTAGAAATGTACCTCCTGTCGTTTCCGTCCCATTTGACTCCAAATACGTTGTTAGAGCGGATCATGTATGTATGTATGAGGGTAGCGTCAGTATATTTACATACAAAACGCATCACCCGTCTCGGTCTCGCCGGTGGCTCTCCAGCCGGCGTGAACACGTCAATAGGAAGCCGCATATTTGAAAGTTTAATGCAGGTTATCTGCCGAATCTAAAACTGCATAATTTCTAAGCGGTTTCTTTATATGCTTGCGGCGAGAAAAGTGTAGAATAGTTTGGAAAATGTGCACGCTTCTTACAACGTAATAAATGGCTAAAGATTCAATTTAAAATGAAACTGAAATCAAACAACACATCAGCGATTGTAATAACAATATTGTTTTATTTACCTGTTTTCTGGTATTTGTGCTTTTTTAATGTACACATTACATAATATGTATCTACTTACATACGTAATGAACGTGTACATTCTTTAAAAAATGTGCATGTCTGTGTACATCGTATCTGTAACTATTGTTTTATCATTTTTGTCTGTCATTCATCTCATTACGGAAAAAATGCCAAATTTTGGCTGGGTTTCTACTATTGGAAGAATATCGGCGTCAAATTTAACTTTTATTTTACCGGAATCGGTCAAGGAAGAACGGATTTGTCGTTTATAAAAATGATAATTTAGATAAAGCATACCTTAAAATAACAATACAGAATATATTTTTAAAATATTATAGCGGGTAGAATTTGAAACTACGCTCTTAGGGAAATTTTAGGTCAGACGCCTTAACCACTCGGCCGTGGCTAATGTGTATCTGAAATTCCAGATAGCAAGCTTATTGAGTCGCCTCTGTGGTCTAGCGGTCCAGGTATTGCACTTGACTGCTTGAGGTCCCGGGTTTGAATCCCGGGTCGGGCAACAAAAACAATATTTGGGTTTTCTAATTTTCTAACAAGTCGTGGGTACCCTGGTTGTGCCTCTGCCTAATCCTATGGGGATATGGGCGTGAAAATACTTTTTTATTTTTTTCAAGTATTGGTATTAAGTCTTTATTTATATTTAAGCCATCACTCTAACTTAAATAAATATATTGAGTCCCAGTTCAGAAGAGGTTTCAGCACAACAGACCGTATCCAAGTAGTAGATCAGGTAATAGAAAAATATTTAGAATTTAATAAAAAGTAAGAAAGTATCTTCACGCCCATATCCCCGAAGAGGTAGGCAGAGGTACAACCAAGGCACCCACGACTAGCCGAAAACACTAAGTCCCACAATGTGATAGGTGGCAAGCCTATCGCCAACCGGGCACATTTCCAATCTCGACCAACATTTTTTTAAATTAGAAAATTGGAAAAATCCAATTTTCTTTATGTTGGCTGACCCGGGATTCAAACCCAGGACCTCATGTGAAAAACCTACATGTAGCTTTTTTAGACTACAAAAAAGCTTTTGACTCAATTTCACATGAAAAAATCTGGGAATCGCTGGAAGCACTAAACATAAAAGAAAAATACGTTAATATACAAACTAGATAGAGTAGGCGAAACAATTAACATCAAGAGAGGAGTCCGTCAAGGAGACCCAATTTTGCCAAAATTGTTCATAGCCATTTTACGACACGTAATGGGAAAACTACCATAGTCCAAGCAGGGTATAAATATTTGCTGACGACATAATTCCTTTCTCAGAAATCCCTCATAAATTAAACATAAAATGATAAATGACTTAAACCAGACTAGCACAAAAGCTGGATTGGAAATTATTCTGGAAAAAACAAAAATTATAACTAATCAATAAAAACAATATAACGCCATCATAGTAAAATAACACCCCCCTTGAGATCGTAAAAAAATACATATACCTTGGCAAACAGATCTCTTTTAGTAAATAAAGATTGAAACATCGAGGAAGTAAACCAAAAAGTGGCAATTACCTGGAACAAGTTCTGGAGCCATAAGGAAATACTTAAATCACAACTCCCACTGCCGACTAAGTAGATAGTCATGGGTACAGCAATACTACCGTGCCTCACCTACGGTTGCCAAACTTGGAACTTCGATCTTAAAACCAAGAATAAAATTGAGACTTACCAGAGAAGAATGGAAAGAAGTTGCCTGGGTGTAAAATTGAGAGATAAGGTGAGGAATGCTGACATCCGAAAAAAGACAAAATTGTGTGATGCCTTGACCTTCTCAATGAAGGCAAAATGGAAGTGGGCGCGTCACTTAGCTCGTTACAAGGATCATAAGTGGACGCTAAGGTCAGTAAAATGGCCAGGACCAAGAGGCACCAGAACAAGAGGTAGAGCAAGGGCCAGATGGGCAGAAGAATTAGTAGCAATGGCGGGCGGAAGTTGGCTGGAGACTGCAAAGGATAGAGAATCGTGGGACGCATCGGGGGAGGCTTTTACAAAAATGGGGTCCATAAAAACAAAACAAAAAAAAATATAATTATTATTGGAAGTACTAGAATCAAATGCATGAACTTAAGTTATATGTATTATAGAAAAAAATGATAATACAATTTAATATAATATATTATGTAGATTACACTATTAATGCGTTATGGAATTAAATAAAGCTTTATTATTACTATTATCATTTATTTACATTGCTTTTTATTTTCTAGGTTTATACATTGGACGACGCTACTGTGTTTTAAGAGTGTCAAGAAACGTCAAAAGTGATAATGACATTCGACAGTGACATTTAGGAGAGAGTGTTTGAGTTTTGGCGCCACCGAGAGAAAAGATGGTCAAAGTTTTTTCATAATTATTAAATTTTGTGTTGATATAGAGTGAAATTAGTCAATTTTGGTGACATTTGATACAATTTTGTTCAGAGAAAGTGCACAAATGAAATAATCATTAAGAAATTAGCGTATCGTGTATTTCCTCGTTGCCGTCATATCTCATTCATGAGTTTGAGTAAACAGGCCACCGCTTTACCCAAGAGTCTGACATGACTTCCTGACGACTTATGACTGATGACTAATTAAAATTAATTGAAATTGATATAAAATGTGATTCAAATTTCTACTTGACTAATGGCTAAATACTAACGTGAAGGCCAAAACCTAAAGAAAGAAAGAAAGAGAGAGCGTTTTTGTCGTTTCTTCACTCTGACGCAACTTCAGGTTCTTTTGTGCGCAGCGACATACGGATCATAATCCATTTGCATCATGCATAAGCAAGACGTGCCTGGTGGAGCGTCATTACTTTATTATAATATAGAAGTGCTGATTATAGTAGTGCAAATATTGTGTAGAAATAATTATCGGATATTGTTAATCTTCAAACACGTGGTTTTAATTCTCTTACAACTAAACCATGACCATCAACATTCGCCGGAACTGTCATATCCTGTTTCTTCTGTACTCTATTCTCTTTGATCCATTTGCGCCTATTTATTTAAAGGAGAAATTTAAGTTCTATAACAGTGAGGTAAAATTCCTCAGGTCCAATGATAATTAAACTCTTCAAGTTCCCTCTCGTAACACTTGTTACTATAGTCGTTCTTTTACCTCGCAAGCAGTGAGGCTTAAGAATTCTCTTCCCGTTGGTATCAGGAGAGCTCCAAATATTAATATTTTTAAAAGTATGTTAAAGCGTCACTTTCTGCGTTCACTGTGATTAACACTTTTATTGCTTGTTCTAAATTCTAATACCTATTATAATAGGCTTCTGCTTTTAGGATGATTTATTTTGTATATTAGTAGATGCATTTTTATATTTTTAAGAGCACCATTACATAGTATTCTGCTAAATCTTGTTCCATATTTAAGGGTTGCCTGCCGCCTTTGTGTATCTTATAATTTAAGTTTTATTTGATATTTTTGTAATTTCTCTGTATTTGGTGCACAATAAAGAGTTATTATTATTATTATTATACAACTGTCAGTGGTCAGGGAGACAGACTGAGGAATCTCCGCACAATGCGTGCCGTTCCTAAAATCGCTGCCTTCTGAATATGGCCCTTTACCCAGGGTTGCAAAGCGAGTCACATGTTAGTTACCTCGTCAGACAAGTCTATGTATTTTTACATTTTTCCTTCTCAGCTTTCACGAAGTTAACGTCACATGGAACAGTGATATTAACAAGAAAAACAAGGCACTCCAACCGATCTACCAATACGATGTCAGGCTTATTGGCGACAATAGTCCTGTCTGTGATGACAGACCGGTCCCAGTACAGCTTGGAATTGCTATTTTCAAGAACTGTCTCCGGTGTATACTTATAGTAAGGCACTTCAAAACCGACAAGTCCATATCGAAGAGCAAGTTGCTGGTGGATTATCTTGGCTACTTGGTTATGCCTGTGCAAGAAGTACTTGCCGTTGGCAAGATGGAAATAACCAGAAATAATATGCCTAATAGACTCACCAGGACGATGGCACTCTCGACATATGTCAACCGTGCCATCGCTCATGATATATTTCCGATAGATATTCGTCTTGACCACCTCGTCAGCAATTGCACAAACCTTCGGTTTCACCAGAGACCACCGAATCGTAACCAAGATACGGACGTTAGTGTATCGACATCAGGCCCATAAAGTACCTGATAAAATCGACCATGTAGTTCTTTGCTCTTCCATACGTTCAAGCGATACTGAGTGCTAAGTACACCGGTTTATGCCAGTTTTCTTTGCCTAAGGAGAGCGAGGCCAGTTCATTATCTATTGACACAACATCACGATGCATTTCACACTCAACATTTAGAAAATATTCTCTAAGATTGTATACTTCACGGTTATGGAGGTTTTTGGCATTAAGGAAGCCACGTCCTTCCGATTTCCAAGGAATATACGATCTCATCACAGATTAGCGTGGATGATGCATGCGATATGTTGTCAATAGTTTACGGACTCTTCTGTCGAATGTATCTAGGTCTGACTGAGTCCACCTTAATAAACCAAAGGTGTATACTAAAACAGGTATCACCCAGCTGTTAAAAGTACGAACTTTATCACCCCCTGACAAAACGTTTAGTCACCAGCTGTTTAACGTCCCATTCCAGCATACCTAGACCCTCTGGCATACCAAGATATTTGTAAGTTTCGGTTTCAGAGAGAGATCGGAGAGATATTGTTTCTGAAAGTTGTAAACAGTCGCTGTGTACAACCTTCCCTCTTTGCACATGTATAACCGCATATTTACCTACTCCAAACTCCATACTAATGCCACTACTAAATCTATGTGTTACATCAAGTAGTTACACCAAGTCTAGTTTATTTGATACAAACAACTTGAGATCGTCCATGTACAGAAGATGACAAATAGTCTCACCTCCTCTACGCAACCGATAACCTAGCTTTAAATCCCGTAGTAATGTACTCAAAGAATTTAAAGTCAGACAAAACCACAAAGGACTCAAGCTGTCACCTTGGAAAATGCCCCGCACAATCCTTATGGGTTCGGAAATGTAAAGACTCCTTCAACCTCCTGAAAGACAAAGAGCCGTGGTCCACTGCTGCATACATGAAACTAGACGCGAGCTCAGAACTGTATCAACTTTGTACAGTTCCAATACTCGTTGCAGCCACGTATGCGGTACTGAATCGTAAGCCTTTTTATAGTCAATCCAGGCAGTGGAAAGACCTTTCCAATTTCTGCGAACCTGTTGGTTAATAGACATGTCAATGAGGAGTAGCTCCTTAGTGCCACGAGACCCAAATCTACATCCATTTTTTAGCAGGATCTAATATACTGTAAGCAAAAAACGGCTTATTTAATTTTGAGGTCAATAGTTATAGTCTATAGTTTTTAGGATCCGTGGCACTTCCTGATCTATGGAGCAGAAACGTGATTCCTGTTGTCATTAAAGATGGGAGAGATCTAGATTCGATGGCAACTTGGAATTGAGCAGCTAAGCATGCGTGTGAAGAACGCAACCATTTCAGCCAAAAATTGTGCAGTCTGTCTAGTCACGGACTTTTCCAATTATGCGTCCGATGGACCGCATCCATTATGTCATCAATTTCACTAGAAACAGCTGTCATTGGTTGCAATAATTCTCACGAGCGCTCAACAATGCTCATCCACTCACCACTAACATGAGCAACGGGCACGGACCAAAATACTTTTCCAAAACGTAGACATTTCGTTCATATTTGGCACCTGCCCATCACCTACGCCAGTAGCGGATTCCTCCCAACTCCTATACACCTTCTTTGGTTACTTTGAAATATGCGATTCTGGTGATTTGATGACCTGTTTACATGTTGTTTATAATGGTGAAGCCGGTTTGCCCACGCAGACACTTTCTGCTCCAATGTGTTCTGAGACACAAGACATGTAATCAGTTGGTCTAACTCCTGTGCCAGCAAAAACTTGTGTCACATAACGCATCACTGTCCCGTCGTGCTGATACGTTGTTCGATCCTATCTTGCCATGCTGGCGTAGCATTATTAGGTCGTATGTCTCGGTCAGTTTCAGGGAATCTGACGCGAGCTACACGGCTTGCCGTCATAGCTGCACAATACAGGATCGAATGTGCATCAACTAGATCTTGGCAAGACAATAGCTATGGATCAGGCATGCAATCTAAAGCCATCACTAATGCCATATTATGTATGTACGTAGGAAAACGTGGCAAACGCGGATTCTCGTTCATCGGCATATATTTGAATTCCAGAATTGTCTCTTCCAAAATTCTGGTTTCTGTGCGCTGAAACAGGAACTTCTGAGCAAAGCCGTTCAAATACAAAATCCTCCAACAGTTGGCTTCGTTGAATGAACCGACATGACCTGACCCGACAGTCATTGTACAGAAACGGTCAAACCCGGTTCAAGATCCTGAAACAGAGACAACATACGGGAACGATAAACAGTGAGTTTGGTTCACCCCTCTGGCGCCCTATAGTACGCTCGCATGACGTTTTCATTAATAGCTGAAGTCTATTTCATGCGGCGCACTGCACCACTGACGGTGGAGGCCGGGTGCATGGTGAATGATCCCGCTGATTAAAGGCGCGTCTGCGGTGGCCTAACTCGGCGGCGCAGGTGATCGGCTCGGCGCTGGAGGCGGCAACTCGTCATCACTGCTCGACACATCGAATTTTGGAGGGGTCGCATATTCATCCTCTGTCGATGTGGAGCCACTCGGTGTGACGAGCTGCTGTAGTGGGCGTGCGTTGGCTCTCTTACTCCTCGTCTACGTAATAAATTAAATATGTAGTTCACTGAACACAACCGTTCCGTAAGGAGATCAACACACGGATACCACGCGTCTGAGCCGCGCGGTCGCTAGACTATGGCTGGTTTTACAGTCACGCCGCTAGACGCGCCGCTCGCGCTGGGCAGCGCGCTGTTAACAGCGCGCGCTTGAACAGCGGTAGTGTGAAACTAAATTAGTACCACAGTAGTACCACATTAGTAGAGGCAGTCGTGTACATTATTGTTAATGTGGTTAGAGTACTGGCTGTTTACTTTTTATAGAAAAGAAGGCAAAAGTAATTTCGAAGAAGATTAGTTGATCCTAATAATGCCACAAGGTTACTGAGAGGCGAACATGTAACATCTTTATCCGATTCACGAGAATATAGTTAAAAGTTTAGTAAATATTTTCACCTATTAACAATCAGTTTTGACGAATTACTCTCCAAGTTAGAGTTTACTTTAAGACGATTCAGCTTACATCGCATTCAGAAAATACATGTAACAAAAATAATTTTATTATTTTTTTATTGAAATTTTCACCACACAATTCCTTTTCAATTCCTTCCCAGGCCTTATTTTTTGGATCCTTATTCTTATAAAAATCATTGGCAGGGTCCCCTAAATATCTTCTTAATCGTACTTCCCCAGTCACTCGTCCTGTATCGATCTTTTTTTTTATTTATGTTGTAAACAAGTATCCAACGTTGCGTCTCATCGGCGTCAAACTAAAACGCACACTGGTCGTAGAAGCGCAAGAGCGGCCCACGCCATAGCAGCGCCGGCGACCATTGCGCGTTTTCTGAACGGTGCTGCAAAAATGCGCGACT
>NJDC01005362.1:0-23390 GCA_002245475.1 Calephelis virginiensis
TGCTTTTCTACAATGTTGCGGAGCGAAAACACTTGATCCGTACATCCTCTTCCAGATCTGAAACCGCCTTGAGCCTCCTACAATGTTCCATCGGACATCCCTTGCTGATCAAACTAATGGCCCTGTAACTTGCACAGTCCATGCGTGAACCCTTGCCTTTATACAAGGGCACGATGACCGCACGTCGCCAGTCTTCGGGTACTCTGCCGCTCTTCCAATATTTGTTACAAAGAACCCAGAAAGAGTCCCGGACGGCAGGACCACCAAGTTTGATCATCTCAGCTGTAATCTATTATACTAAACTATTCTCATTTAAAATACAGTATTTTTTTCTTTATTGTGAATTGTTACTAGAGAGATCTTGTTTGCCGTCATTTTTCTGATGGAAGTTGAGATTCTTATTTTAACATCCTTAAAATGAATTAAATACTTTTTTTAAGAAATAAAACTAGCATATGTGTCAGGTAGTCCACTAGGAGTTACCTGAAGACAAATAGTCACCATTGTCCATGAACATCTAAAACCCAAAAAGTTTCTGGTAGTTGTCGACCCTGAATCGTGGTTTTTGAGGTTTATTTACCCTTTCACTAAAATCCACATATCGAAGCTCCTTGGAGACACTGTTCGAGGCAGACTATTTAAATGTTTGATTGATCGTCTAAAAAAAGATCGTGCAAATAGGTGTAGATATCGCCAAGTTGATTCTCGTAGTAAATGAAAAGATGTTGACGGTTCCAAAACATTACTGAGAAAGTTGCACTTACTTTGGAGAATTGTTATAACTTTATTTTATTTCACTCGTTAAATTCAATGAACATATTCAACAAAACTGTTAGAAGCGTAATGTGATTATAATTTAACACAGAATATCACTTTTTATATCATTGTCTACAAACTATCTGCATAGATACGTGGAAAAGTTACCATAATCGTAATAAAAAGAACAAATTTGATAACAATGTATAAGTAAACATACTAGATCAACAAATTGCAGATAACATACATTATTTAGGTAGATGCATCGACCAAACATCCCAATAGACGCCGCATATAAGGCAACAAGGTTCTGTCAACACATAAGTGTAATTGTTCTAATGTAGCTTATTACTTAAAAATATATGAGCAGTATCGACCAGGTTTGTGACCTGTAAACATTGTCGCGTTATTGTATAAAAAATAAAAAAAATATATATAATATGACTATTTGTTCAATTAAATGACAGGTACGGTAAAGACAGTCGCACTTCAAATTACCGAAAAGATGGTACAACTTTCCGTAGGTTAATTAAAAATAATAACATTCATAATTATATTTTGAATTATTAAATGTTTATCGGAGTTCATCATATACTGGTCAGTTATTATTAGATGCGAGTTTATATCCCTTTCTTACACGTGTGATTTTCAAGCTATCACTTTCGTGTGCATACAGCTAGTGATGGACTAATGTGCAAATCTCTTTTAACGATATTTTTATTTATTTATCTCGAATAGGATACTGGTCTTGTACCGGTACTGTATGTAGGTATTTATGTATTTTATCGATCAATTTAAGCACTGACAGAAACAATAAAAAAATTCTTACTTTTGAGTTGGCCTCTGGATAGTTACTCTTTTTCATGTGAGAAGTCAGCGAACAAGCACACGGCTCTCTTAATGGTAACAGATAATCATGGCCTATAGACACCATTAATGTTACAGGGGCGTTGCTGTCCTATGGTCGGAATGTTAGGCCTATTGTGCAAAACTACTAGGCTTCCCTACTCTCGGAATCGGAATGTGACACTGTCATTTTTAGCGGCAGGAATGAGTAAGGCGGTGGATAATTACCCAGAGAAGTTGCTGCACACCACTCTATCACCAGTGATCTTGCTGACGATTACCTGTTTTACCTGTGCTCGCCTCTTATGAGGTGCCTGGCAGAAGAGCAGGTGATCTATTTTAGTCAGTGGACCCGGACTAACAAGATGGAAAACTGAACTTCTGCGGAAGAGAGCACTGTCATTTGTCATTGAATAACTCATAAATAGTTAAACCGATTTTATTGAACTCTTTTAAGTGCATTAGGTGGTTATCTGAGTGATATAAATTCAAGACTGGTTCCGATAGGATATGTTGGGGACAGTATGTCATAAAACTTTCAAAGGGCTGGGACAATTTTAAAACTAATTTGTTTACAGTATTTCAATGATATTCTGTAGTTCAGGTGGGAATTACTCGAATGAATAAAAACAATTTAATTTGATAAATATTTCTTTTATATCAGGTATCCAAAAGATCATAATACAAAAAACCCTAATTGGGCTTAAAGAAACCAGACTTTTCAGAATTCCAAATTCCAAATACAGTGAATTAAATATGAAAATTTTGCAGAAGATTGTTTTATACACTTTACGACACTGTTGCTTCATGGCAATGCTAGACCACATACTGCACAACAGACGGCTTTTCAATTAGAAGAGCATCAATAGGAATATTAAAAACATGCACCTGAACCTAACTTCAACAAAGTATTATTTTTTCGAAAAATTTAATTTCGATGGGGCAGTCCAAACCATGTCCAAAGATTTTGTTGATTCCCATTCGAACGGTTGTTTAGTAGAAGGATCAATGAATTACCTATGAGATGGCAAATGTGCATAAGAAAAAATTGTTAATACTTTGATTAAATAAATATATTACATTAAAAATATTCGACTTATGTTCCTCCCCTACATTTTTTTTATGATATTGGAAGGCAAACGAGCAGATAGATTTCCTGGTAAGAAATTCACGCTACCTAGAGACACCAAAGGTGGTTATGGTGCATTGCCAACTGAAGGTCGGGATGTTAGGCCTAGAGCAAAAGTAAGGTTACCGGCAACCTTACCTTCCAAACTGGAACACGTCATGACGTTATGGCGACGGGAATAGGAAAGGCGGTGCTAACAATCCGGGTGAGTCGCTGCGAAGCTCTACCATCTAGTCAGATTTCACGGTGTTAGTGACCGTAAGCCTATGCTCGTCGTTTACGAGCTGTCTGGCAGGAAGGCAGATGTTCTATTCTGCAAAAGGAGCCCGGACCAACATAACGCCATTTTCAGATGTAAAGGCCTATTCAAGTACTAATATTACTCTCAGCCGTAAAAATGTGTGACCTTGAGACGTTGAGTTGTATAGCTGCGATGTGACGTGCTATAACAAAATGCGATATAATCCGTTACACTGTCGTACTTCATAAAATAAAAGGCATATCGATAAAATATATTGTTAGTATTAAATATGTCACATCCCTAATCTTACACATCTGTTTATGAATATGACGTGTTGTCAATACAAGGGCCAATAAGAAAGCAGTTCCTCGCTTCCCCGCACCTCAGCTATTTGCCAGAATTGTTTCAAAGCAAAATTATAAAGAATAGGCGTCTATTGGGATGTATGGTCGATGGGTAGATGGAAGAAATTTCCTAAAGAGTATATAGCCCCTTATTGTATAATCTGTGTACATAACAGGAAAAGCTGATAGACTGATGTGTTAACCCATAAGTTACTCCCTTAAGAACTTAAAGGTAACAAGCACACATAACAATTTGGAAAGGGATGGTCACAGTATCGCCTTTTGACTCGTCGTCAACCAAGCGTCAACCTAAAATGTGCACGTAACCAAACCATATCGGCAGGTCCTGTACATCAACTCGGCTATGGCTAGACGATACCGCTCTTACGGCTCGCCAACTGTTGGCTGACTTAGTTCAGATCAGTTTGAATCCAAACTTTAAGTGTAGCGGACAGTTATAGTTGTCTCAGCTTACAATACGTGAAACGGCTATCATAGCCATAGCACTTGATGAAGAGGAAACAAAAAAATAGCATAGATATTGTATAAACGATATGATTAAATTGATTTTGGACTGTTTAAAAAAATATTGATAAATGATGGAAAGCAATTTTATATTTATTTTCATACGCCAAAAAATCTCTATTACAACATATTGCAGTCTATAGATAAATGTATAACGAAGAAGACGACGAATAGAATAGTGGACGAAGAGACGTGAGCTCGGATACGAAGATACGTAAACGCGGGGACGACGAACTGTGCGGGAACTGTAATAGGTGTGCTGAGACCTTTAGACTTAGGACTCACGGAAAGGTTTTTGTGTTTGCAGTAGTTTGTTGTTTGCGGTTCCCACGGCAGCGATCGCCCACCCGTAGAATCGTACAAGTTTGTGAGCGATGATTTCAAACAGGACAGCTGTGTGACCACATGTATGACAGCACAAATTACCGGTCTCGTGAGTTTTGAAATAAAATCTCAGTCCTGCGTCCTCCGTGTGTTCTTGGGCTTAAAGTTATAACCACCTATACGACTTATTTTAAAACTTCGCACACGTATATTTCTTATAACTAAGGCATTCATTTGGGAAGGATTTTTCAAAATTCAACTACCAAAGGGGTGAAATAAGGAATTAAAGTTTGTATGACAATTTTTATTCCTTGGACATCTTTTCATAGAAATCGTGTGTAAAGTAAAAAAAGAGTTAAGCATGCCTCGGCAATCCGTAATTCAACACCAAAGGCGGTTGAAATAGGGGTAGAAAGTTTGTTAAAACTTTTTATGCCTTGGACATATTTGTTTAAAACTTTATAAAAATTAATTACTGCCAATGTAATGAGTTGCGTTTTTTAAAATTAGTCCGCTTAAAAGGTAAAACAGGTATAAAACTTTCATTTCTTCGACAAACTTGCATGAATGTCGAAGTAATTGGATAAGGCTAAAATAAATAGTTATTTAACGAAAAACTTGTTGATATTCAAATTTTTTTTCCTTCTGAAACACCACACTTTTGGAGTGGTCCTATAGCAACCAAATCAGAAGCAGTTGTTGGAATCCAAGAATCAATTTTTTTATAGGCTAGACGCCTTAATATGGAAATTAAAATCAGTTTTTAAGTAGTTTTACTGCATTAAAATATGTCATTTGTATAAATTATATCATGATGTTATACAGTGCAGGAAAATAAAAAAAAAACCTTCTGAAAATATCATATGGGCATTAATTCCATGCGCATCTTTTAAAAGACAACAAAAAGTTTCTTATTCTTATTATGTTTTCGAATTGTTTGTTTACAACATTTGACTTCAAACGTACATAAAATGTTGGATTTTTTTATTTATTTAACTTTACCATACACAAAACACTAACACACTCACATAAGTGAAAATGTAACATTATAAGAAAGGCGAGCTTACCTCTAACATATATTTCTTTCGGCAATCCCAAAAAACAGATATGGAATAGGCGGTGTATACTTATACTACAAATACTTACTTAAAGAGGCAAAAACTAAAAAATAAAACATAAACTTATTAACTATAAGTAACACTTCATGTATAACTATAATTATAATTACATAAAAAAAAGACGGGTTGCACTCCGGGAGTTCCGGCAAACTTGAATATTAGCGTTGTGCATTTTTGAGACATCAGGATAGCATATATCAGCATGATCTCTTAATCGGAGAATAAGTGATTGAATTAAGATTATTTTAATTCTAAAATAACGCTAGTAATTTAAGTTTTTTAGAAATTTTTGTTTTATGTCCATTCCAATTAAAATCTTCACATGTAGTTAGTCCAAGAGTTTTTGCTAATATATTGTACGGTATAGTAACACCATAATAGATTAAAGGAGGGAATCAATATTTGTGAGACAGACGATCTAAACGATTACCAATAACCAACCAAAATTGTCATTTAGTAGGGTTCACTAGCAAAACAAATGAAGAAGCCCACGTAAATATTAGTTCAAGATCGTCGTTCATTGCTTTGACTGTGTCCACAACGGCAAAGGGAGAAAAATGACGATAAAATTGCAAGTCATTTGCATATAAATGGTAATTACAGGTAATCATATTAATGACTACAGAGAAGAGGAGAGAAGATAGACACCTCCCTGTGGAACTCCTGCAACTAACTCACGATAGCTCGATCTGATTTCCTCAAAAGCGAAGACATGAAATAAATGAATTTATAATAATATAAAGAAATGCGAAAGTGTAATATGTATGTACCGTTGTTACTTCAAAATGTCTGAACTTATTTTAATAAATTATGTACAGAATAGATTAGACGTTGTAGAAGAACATAGGCTACTTCTTATACCAAAATCTCAATGAATACGTAACATAGAAGAATTAAATAACTTGAATTGAATGGGCGAAGTCGCGAGAACAGCAAACTGTTACTTATTTGTTTACTTGCGCTTTAAAAAAGTTTGTATACAATAAAGAACTAAATACAGAAAATGTCCAGTTCCTATAATCAATGAAATGTGATCCCTAATTTTAACAATTCGTTGTTGGCTCAAAAGCAAATGAGCGACACACATATTTTCCAAAAATGTTCAGAGTTAATTGTCAAAAGCGAGTAACCATTGTTAGCAATATTACTAATCCTACAAAAACTATAATCCGAAATAAAAACGACTCGTTTCTTGAATGTGATAGGTGGCAAGTATTTTGTTTTTACCAGTTTCACAATTGATATGTTATTTGCCGGTTTTATCTTATTTGTTGACTGTTTACGACTGCTCCGAGCAAAAATAAGTTGAATAACGCTAGTCACGGTTATGTTTATTATGACGAAAATATTTTATTTACACAATTAAAATGTACATAATTTTATCGCGGATAATGTAGCGTCAATATTTGTAAGTAAATTTTATAACATACTAGCAGTTGCCCGCAGCGTTATACGCGTGGTTATTGGTCTCACAGGAACATTTTTTCGGAATAAAAACTATTGTGTGTTAATCCAAGATACCTTCTATGTGTATGCCAAATTTTATGAAAATCGGTTAAGCAGTTTTTGCTTGGAGGAGTAACAAACAAATTAACAAACTTTCGCATTTATAATATAAATAGGATAGTAAAGTATTTTTGAAAGAACTCATTGAGTTTTTTTTATGATATTGGAAGGCAAACATGCAGACGGAATTCCTGAAGATAAGAAATTCACGCAGCCTAGAGATCTCAAAGGTGGTAATGGTGCGATGCCAACCTGAGGCCGAGATGTTAGGCCTCGAGCGAAAGAAAGTTTACCGTTTACCTTATCCGGAAAACGTCAACGGCAAGCAATGAAGCAGCAAAAATAGGTAAGGTACCAATCCGGATGAGTCGCTGCAAAGCTCTACCACCTAGTTAGATGTCAAGGTGTTAGTGACGGTATGCCTATGCACGCCTTTTATGAGCTGCCTGGCAGGAAGGCAAAAAGTCTATTTTGCAAAGAAACCCTGACTAACACGAGAAAAAATATATAACAATAGTAGCTGCTTCGATAGTGGCCCAGTCTGTCGGATCCAATGTCAAACATTCCAATGAACAACTACTTATTATTAAAAAATTAATGAAAAAAACATTTTTTCAGGACACCAAATTGTGAATCTAAACCATTCTCGAATTCCTCTGAACACACACAAAAAATCATAAAAATCGATCCCATCGTCTAAAAGAAGTTCAGTGACAAACACACGAACACAAAAAAAATATATATTAAGATTATACTTGCTAAATTTCATAAGATCGGTTTTGTATTCGGGTTGAATTGCGATCGCAGTCAACATTCTAATAATGTGTAGTAGGTACTGGCCATTTTAGTCGAGTATTATATTTTAAGCAATTAGGGCAATAAAAGAGTTAAAGTGGGATATTCTAGGTATCAGCGAAATGCGCAGATTTGGAGAAGGTATAAAAAAACCATAGTAAATTCGTACTACATCATAAAGGAGAGACGCCCGGAGTGTATGGAGTTGGATTCATGGTAAAAATAGATCTAGTTAACAACACAGAAGAACTCAGTGGAGTCTTGTAATGAATTGCAATCCTTAATACAAAACTGTCCTTGAACGAAGCAAAAGAACAGAGATGGTCTGTTATACAAGCATACTCACCAACTGGATTTGATAAAGAAAGGACGAAAAATCAATTGAGAAAATTTATGAGGATCTCCAAACACCATTGATAACGAACATAAAAACGTCATCCTGATGGGAGACTTCAATGGACAGATTGGGATTAAAAATAGTGGGGAAGAAAATACTACAGGAAATTATGGGTATTGAAATAGGAGCAAAAATGAAACAAGACTAGTAAACTTTGCATTGGAAAACAGATTAAGTATACTAAACAGTTTTTATAAAAGGAAACCATCAAAAAAATGGACATGGATCTCTCCTAATGGACAATACAAGAATGAAATCGATTTTATTATGTCAAATATTAGAAAAGCCTTCAAAAATGTATCTATCATAAACAATTAAAATTTTCACACAGACCATAGAATGGTTGGGGCTACGATGTCAGGAATGTTCAAGAAAACAAGACGATTTTAAAATAAACATATAGCGGTACAATACACAGGTGACCCTAAAATAGCAGTTGATTTTGTGGAATTTGAGAAGAAAGAATAACTATCAATACAAGGAAAGTACAACATACCATTAAATCAACTAAAAACAGTAACCCGATAAACAAACAAGAAATACCAAGAAAGAAGTCTCACCTACAATCAAATATTTATTACAAATACGAAAATAACTTCTACAACAGAAAGAAAAAGAAAAATAAAATAAAGGAAACCGCCAAAAAATAGCAGAAGTAACTGTAGTAAGAAGTATTGCAGTAGTAAGAAGATCAGCGAACAACTTAGGAAAGAAAAAAAACTAAAAGCTCTAATACAGTGACAACTTACACGGAAAAAACCGGAGGAATAAAAAAGGCATTGAAGGAATTAAAACAAAAAAGGACTGGATACCAAGTATGAATAAGAAAGACGGTAATAGTAAAGGTAAAAGATTTGAGATATTAAAAATCACTACAGAATTCTACTGACACCTATACCAGAATCAAGAAGTGAAAGAAACTGTAAAAGAAAACTACGAAACAACCGATTAAGAATATATACCGGAAATAATGAAGGAAGAAACCATAAAAGCAATAAATACACAGAAACTCGATTAAGCTCCTGGATCTGACCTTGTTACAAACGAACTTCTAAAAGCAAAGCTACCAGTAATTGCTCCAATACTTACAGATCAATTTAATGAAATTATCTATACGGAAGATATTTCAGAGGATTGGAAAAAATCTACAATTATACTACTACATAAAAAGGGTGACAAAGGAGATTTAGCAAATTACAGTTAAATTTCAGTTTCATTTAATTTTCAGTACAGTTTAATTTCTAATATTTACAAAGTGTTTTCAAAAATAATATTATCTAGAATCACCAACACACTCGAAGAAAATCAACCCAAAGAGCAAGCTGGATTCCGTAGAAATTATTCAACAATAGACCACATACACGCCCTTAGACAAATACTTAAATAATTTAAAGAATATAACAAAATCTGTTGTATAGGGTTCGTAGATTTCAACAAAGCATTCGACACACTTAAACACAGATTTATCTGGGATGCACTGGAAAAACTAGAAGTACTTACAAAAATATATACGAATACTGAAAAACGTATACACAAAAAGCACCGCACAAGTAAAGTTAGAATATATAGGCGAAAAATTTCCGGTTGAGAGAGGAGCACGCCAGAGAGACCCAATCTCACCAAAAATATTTTCAGCTGTCCTGGAAATGATATTCAGAAATCTTGATTGGATGAATAAAAGGACTGAATGTAAATGGCGAAAATCTGAGTCACCTACGCTTTGCAGACGACCTAATCTTATTTTCGGGAAACCCTGAATACAACTGTTGCAATAGTTAGCGGAAGAGAGCGAGAATGCAGGTCTGTCAATGGACTTAACGAAAACAAAAGTAATATAAAACTCCTCACAAACAGAGCGCAAAACGGTAAATAATGAAGAAATAGAGTATGTAAGGGAGTATGTATTTGGGACAATTAATATCTACTGAGGGATGTTTGTAAAAGAAACAGAAAGAAGGATAACTAATACTTGGAAGAGATATTGGTCACTCAGTGAAGTTATGAAAAATAAAGATGTGTCTATGAGGTACAAGAGGAGAGTATACAATATGTGTATTCTACCATTCTCACTGTATGGGTCCCAAACATAGGCATTGACAGAAGAACTAGTAAGAAAATAAAAATTTGTCAGAATAGAAAAGACCGAGTTAAACCTAAACGTATCAAAAGCAAAACAAAATTTAAAAGTGCATACACATCTGTATAGATGCTTAAAGTGGAGATGGGCTGGGCGTATGATAAGAGAGAAGAATAAGAAATGGACGAGACTAATAAAATAATGGCAACCACGAGATAGCAAAAGAAACAGAGGCAGACAGACTAGAAGATGGGAGGAGGCCATCAGAAAAGTGGCGTGTCCTAATTATATTTATGTAAATATGTAATGATACCTAATTTATGTAAAAGAAAAGAAAATGTTGTAAAGTAAACAAATATGTGAATTAATTTTTAAAATAAGTTCAACAATAAAGGCTATTTTATTTTTATTTCATTTATTATATTTTTAAAATATCTTCAATAGAATTGATAGAATTGACTTCTCTGCGGTTATATTAAAAGTAGATATAGATGTGTAAGAAAGAGGATTGGTTAAATGAATTAATTAGCTTTCGTAGACATACTAGTCTATTCTATATCCACACTCCATACTGTAATATTATTAATGCGAAAGTCTGTCTGTCAGACAGACAGACTCTGTCTGTATAATAGACTCTGTCTATTTCATGGCTTTACGCTTTAAATGAAATTTAATAAGCGTACAGATACAAGCGTACAGACCAGAATTCAAACATAGACTACTTTTTTTAAAATCTAACCCTGAAAGAGCATATAGGAGAATAAAAGAATTTTAAAAATTATGTTGAAGTTAACGAAAGTTACTATCCGCAATAACTATTCTACGCTGACAAATCAAGGGAAAAGCAGACTACACATAATAATATAATAACACTGTAGAAGAGTATATTATATGTGCGAAGCCGTCAAGCAATATTCGACGGCACTACATATTACTGCAAGTACGAGTAAGTCCTACATCGCGATATTAATTTCTTTGAATACTAGTCTATATAGATACACATAATAGAACTCTAGGAAATTGTATTTCTGCACAATGAAATCAATCATCGAGCTAGTGGAACGATAAAGAGGCTTGTGTGGAGCTAACTATGAATCCATACTACATTTGTAGAAATCCATAGTGTCTGTTTGCATTTCAGTCTGTTACGCTTTCATGGCTAACTAAACCGCTCTTACGATTTTAATTAAACTCAAAATGCAAATAGTTCAAATCTTTTTTAAAAAAATCAATTTCCATATGACAATAACGGAGGTTTAAAGTTTATGTGTAAATGTAAAAATCAAAGCTTCTATCCAAAATAGCTATTATTTATTTTACGCTAAGCAAATCACCGGTAAACAACTAGTTAATGATAATGCCATATTGACCTAGAGATCAACTGTCGACTTTAAATGATAAAAATAAGTATGTAAATTATAAGTGTAAACAATGATAAAAAATATTTAACGAAATACAATAACTAAAACTAATTTACCCGTGTTGGTCCGGGCTCCATAGTAGAATAGGCCATCTGCCTTCCTTGTCAGGCAGCTCGTAAAAGGCGAGCATAGGCTCACCGTCACTGACACCGTGACATCTGACTAGGTGGTAGAGTTTAGCAGCGAGTCGCCCGGATTGGTACCACCGCCTTACCTATTCCTGACGCCATAACGTCATGACGTGTTTCGGTTCGGAGGCTAAGGTAACCGGTAAACTAATCTTTTCTCTTGTGCTCGAGGCCTAACATGCCGGCCTCAGGTTGGCAGCGCACCATTAACACCTTTGGTGTCTCTAGGCGGCGTGAATTTCTTAACATCAGGAAATCCGTCTGCTTGTTTGCCTTCCAATATCTTAAAAAAAAGGGTGCCTTCAAGAGGGAGCAAGAGTGACAAATATAAAGCAAACTGTTTTATGTATTTAACATGACTTGGCAAAGTCAAAAACTAAGACAAGTCGAGGGCATGAGGCTCCCGAGTTAACCTACAATTCATATATTTTCTCAATCACCATATCAATCCCCCCTAGCCCTTGGACATCGACACACGACACCGCACACCGCCGCGGTAGGCGGTAAAGTGGATCTTACTCTGCATTAGCCGTTAAATCCGTTAGGTAAACACACGAACTTCGCCCGACAACGCGGTCGGACGGACAACCGCACCTTCACACTGCAGTTCGCGCGGAGAGGCGGTGCATAGCACATCGGGCGCAGAATCACCGAAACCTTATCCATTACAAAAGTGGATAAGGGCAGTCTAAACATGTTACATCGTTGATATTTTGTTTTATACAAAGTGTTTCCTCTAGTGTATGTTTCACTTAAGTGCCACTTCAGTCAGTACATAGTATACATATTATTTCTTATTTTTTACACTTAATAAAATAAATCATAAATGGTGATAGCTTTGTTGCCCCTTCACTAAAGTAATCTTAAGAGCAACGTTCATTTTATTAGAAAATTGAAAACAAAGAGGTTCTAATTTTTTTGTTGCCCAGCCCTGGGATCGTACCCGGGACCTCAAAAAGTCAAGTCCGACGCCGGACCGCTAGGCCACAGACGCGATAACATATATAATATAAATAGAAAAAGTAAAGATTATATTTAAAAGTGGAACTTGAAGTATAAATAAATTCTAAAATGAAATATGTTTAAGATATGTATTTCTAGTAATGTTACAAATGGAACTGACATCTTTGAATTCACAAAACTTTCATAAAATCTTTGTATTTTTACAAATAGTTTTAACCCTTTAACTTACAAAGTTGTTCTAAGATCTTTGGATTTCAACAATAAGGTATAACTCCCATTTCGGTGTAAAACTCTATATACTCTTTCAATTCTCTCTTGAACCTTTTGTTAGGGGAATACCCAAAGTCTTTCATACTAAAATTATCCAATTGTTTCGGTGCGTCATTTTCATCAACTTTCACAATGAGTAAAGCGCACATTGTGAACATCACTACGTACGGCATAATCTGGAATTAGAAGCAGGGTTTTATTAAAAAATATATATATGTGAGCGATATGTTGACTGAAGATATTAACTGCTACTAATCTGCAACATCAAGAATTGTAGGTCACAGTTTAAAAATGTGATAACCCCTTTAAAAATATTGGAATCTTTCGTAGAAAAAACGTGTAAAGCGAGTTGTTCCAACGTTTGCCTGATCATGTAACTTTAAAGTTTGCGAGAAAACATTTGATCCTCAATCATCAAGGTTGTGTGGATGAAAACATTAAACTCGTGTAGAGCTAAGGTGTTAAGAAGATAAATAAAATAAATAAATATCTCTGGACAATCTCTTTCGCCTCTGTGGTCTAGCGGTCCGGCCTAGGACTAGACTTCTTGAGGTCCCGGCTTCAGGTCGGGCAACAAAAAAATAGAAAATGTATTTTTTCAATTTTCTTTTAAAAAATAACGTTGCCCAGGATTGGATATGTGCCCGGTTGACGATAGGCTTGTCACCTATCACATTGTGGGATTTATTGTCTTCAGCTAGTCATGGGTGCCTTGGTTGTGCCTCTGCCTATGTCTTCCGGGATATGGGCGTGAAGATACTTTACTTTGCTTTTATTTTTGGACAAATTAAGCAAAATGATCTCACTTCTTAGTGGCAGAATCACTTAAATAGATACCGGAATATATACTTTATAAACACCAAGGCAAAGACATAGAGAAATCTATGTTTATCACACAATACGTTCCTCCGTCGAAAATAAAACCTGAGCCTTACAAATGGTGGGGTCAAGGGTATAAGCCAAGTTTTCGCTCAACGAAGCATTCAGCTGGGACTATATTGTTTATCTCGTCGAATTACTCCCCGTTGAACATTCATGCTACGGCAAAATAGTATTTTAATTCAGCCCTATTTTTGAATTACATACCTACAGCCGTGCGTTGTGTCTACACGCGGTAGGGCTACGCGCACTCAATGCTATAACAACATCTGCCTATTTGAATTTCTTTCTAATTTTGTGATCTTTAATATTGTATTTTGTAATCCAAATAAAAATCATAAGAATCCACCTTTAACCACTCAAGCGAAGCTCAAAAACAGAACAATATAGATTATAATTGTTCTTTGCTGTGTCAAAGAAATATTTGGACTTATTAAATTAAAATAACATTTACAAATCGTACGTTTACTTATCGGCTACACAATGAAAAAACGAAATCACATCGACCGTTTGTCACTGCAGCACAACCACGAATGATGATAAACTGAGTGCATTCCGAACCCAAGCCGCGTAGGTATGAACTCGTTTTCGAACTTTTGTAGGATACTGCATTAAGATACTGATTTTTACACTATAGAAAATCTGTAGTGTAACGCTCGCTGTTCACCTTCGCAACATAGAGATCACAGAGAAAGTCGAATTAAAATGTAAATTGTTGTAAAAATGACAGAGGGCATGCTCTGTTAGTTCAGTCATGTGGAAAGCATGGCTGATAAAGCAGATACATAAACAATGCGAATGTTACTTACACTTATCCTGAAATTACTTCACGCCAAGTCTAGATTATCTATAATAATGTAACATAATTTTGATATCAGTAGGTATTAGTAGGTAGTAGGTACCCAGGGAGACCTAGGTTGATAATCCATGACTAAATGCTCGGGTATTATCTGAATTTTGTGTCAGTTTTCAAACAAATACCGACGTATTTGTTTGAAAAAAATAATGAACATATAAGAACCTTGGCAGTTTAGTCAAGGATCGTGACTCTTGAGACTCAATATCTTTGGTAAGATACTTTTGAACATATAAATTTGTTTGTATGTAATTTGTGATCCTGATATGACTTCTTAAGATAAAATTTATAAACCCGGATTTTGCTTTAACTTGATGCAAACTTTAATTGGACGAACGGCAAAGTTATCACCAATGCCAAAACCTAAAAAAAAGGGTGATGCTCGTAAAGATGCTTTAATCCGCGAAACCGGTAAGCCACTAATGACAATTATTAACAATATTGAAAAAATATGCGAGTGACTTACTATGTATTAGTAATACAATGGAATTATACCACGTGCCAATGATAAAAACTTACCGCTTTCAATTCATAATCAAAGTCTTCTCGGCTATAGGCCTCTCTCGGGTCAATACTAAGCCGCCAGAGAGCATCAGATAATTCTTGGTAATAAAGATCTATTATTGCTTGAAACTTGTTTTTTCGCAGTTCATTATCGGTTCCAAGATTTATAAAGTACATCAGATCAAAAGCTGGACTTCCACACCGAATAGCTTGCATATCAACAGGAATAACTTCATATCTGCCATTCTTAAAACAATAACAACTACTTAAAAAAACATTCATACTTTAACATGGATTATGTTGATTAACTGTCACAGGAAATGTCAAGTCAGGATTGGCATGCAATTCCTAGGAAATCCAAATTCTTAAACCAATAGCGAATCCATTTATTATAGCACAATGAAAAAATGAGACACTGGGCAACTCAACTCGACGGATTTTCTGAAAGTAAATAACATTCGCGTATATTATTGAGAATAGACTCTATAGAGGACACGGCTACCAATTCAACTGTACGTTTAATCTATAAAATCTGCGTATAAATTATATATTTATTATTTTTTGTGCAAATAATTTTCTTTTCGTAAAACATGTTATGGTCCGAGGTCCGATATAAGTTTTGTCAAGTCTATCTTGTCAAAGTACATGCATGCACATTAAATATATGCTTCACTAAGAAAAACTATCAAAGTATTGGTCACATCTGGATCAAATTTATATGGGACCATCTTGAAAACATTACCGGTTTGTTCTACAAAGGAACTAACAAAAATCATTCCCTATTGACCGAGTGATCGAAACATACTAGTACATACGAAAATATTGAATAAAAATTGAGGAACTTCTACTTTTTAGACTCTGTGATAAAACACGATATCTCTAAACATCAATTTATCCTAATCTTCATTCTGTCTCTCCATTTAAGAGTTATCGACTATCCGTCTATACTTATCATGCATATACAGCAAACATGGAGTTATGGCGGTAGGAAAAGGCTAGGAGATTATACCCAACCAGATAAGTCGTAGGCTATGACAACCTTGCTCGGTGAATTGTACTAGTAGAATCTAGGAACATAAGTGATTAAGAGATGGTAGAGCGCTAAACAGCTGTTCGGATTCACCAGCACCACCTTAACTATTCCTGCCGCCACAATATCAGTGTCATGTCCTACGCTGTTGGTAAGGTAGTAGGATGTCTTATGGTATACTGCTTATTTGCTATCTCATAAAAAAATTAAAGGCACGATATAATTGATATGGTACTAGAGTATGTTCTGAAATACCTACTACTAATTTGTACATTAAATTGCTTGGTCGAAAGTCCCCATGTATAATAATATCTTTTCTTATAGGTTTATAAACATAACTAAAATGTTCATTATTTATTTTATCTTCAATAAATTTATCGATCCTACATTTATCTTTTTCATCCACTGCTTCAATTATTCCAGCTCTAGTACTAAAAACAACATTTTTCAAAAATTCTTGCCACGAAATTAGTTTCTCTTTTGATTTTTCATATTCTTTTGGCATTTCTTTTGATAACGCTAAAGATAAAGCGTGGAATTTCACTAATTGTTTTAAACATGCTATAGTTTGTTCCCATGTAACACTTTTAATTCTATCGAGAGTTTTATATCCAGCTGCAGTTAAATCTTCCAAAACTAAGGCTTTATTTCCTCCATTACATTCATAAAACTTAGCTGTGGGTAATCTATATTCTTTGGCAATTTCATACTTTTCTTCTAAACGTCTGAATGATTTTAAAAGTACGGAGTAAAAAAATGTTTCAACACCGTAAATCTGGCTTACAAACTCTTGTAATGTTGCTCCTACGGTTGCCAATTTTACAAAGAGTCTTAGCCTGTCTTTCGTTGGTGCAGAAATTTGAACAGCATATATGTATCCACTAAAATTTGCAGCACCAGCCGGTATTTCCTTAATAATTATATCACAATTTTCAAATTTTTCTTTCTTGGCTATAAACTTTATTAAATATTTTACGGTTTCTATTGGAGTCTGTTTATTCATTGAAATATTCATAATTTTTAACCGATAGATAGTTTACATCTGTCATCAATTTTCACATCAGTTTACATCAATAGATAGTCATTTGAGTTATAGCGAACTCTGCGATGCTGTTTTGGAATAATCGATAGGTTGAGGCAACTACTACATATAACGGAAATCGGGTCGCGTTACCTGTTAAGAGGAACATTAACGCATCAGATGGTGGTGGTGAAGTGTTTGGAACCACCTTGCCCGTTTAGAGATTCTATACTGTTGCCGCCATAATGACATTGTCATGTTCCAGTCCATTGGGTAGGCTAGCATTTAAATTTGCACATTAGGCCTAACAATTTGGTCACAGGATAGTGACGCACATCTGACATCTATGGTGTTCATAGGCCATGCTATTTCTTACCATAAGGAGAGTTATGAGCTTGTCAGGTGAATTCTCACATTAAAAAAGTCGTGTAAATATAAGTTAGGGTGTCCGCTATTCGCCTATACGGTAGCGGCTATTTCTTACCACGGGATCCACATGTTTGTTTGCTGTCTTTAACCATAAAAATTGATATCTCATATTTTAGTAAATGCTATAAAACAAATACTTATAGTACCTACTAGGCCACAAGAATAACAGATAGGATGTACGTGTTATGTAACAACGCACAGTTCAGAGAATATAGGTATAATAAAAAAAATACTGAAAAAAATATAGACGCAACATTTGCAACGTCAGATGTATGACAGATAATTTTTCAAAAGTATTTGTCTCAAAAAATATTTTTGAAACATCTAGCAATGAAATAAATAAAATACTTACGATTATCTCTTATTATCTGGAGAGTCGTGTGTAATTTGCTGTGTTATGCTATAAGAAAACTTACAGACAACGATTTATCTTGATAATTATTTTTTTGTTTTGTTAACTTTGCTATAGTTTATAAATTACAAAAAAAATGTTTCTAACTAAACTGGTATAAAATCAATAAAATTAAAATTGCCAACAGTACGTACGAACTACTAGGCCATATTGTATTACTAATATCAAGTGAATATCGATACTAAATGGTTTTCTTTATTTAACATTTATGAGAGCAGCTAAAAAATACATTATCATTATATGAATAAAAGAGACAGCTATAGTATCTACATGATATTTCACAACTGTCAAAAGTAAAATGATGTTTGGACCAAGTAGGAATAGTATCTGCGTGTGCGTTATCAGTTTAGCTGCATTTATATTCACTTATCACAAATATAGGCATTAAGAGACCACAATGTATTAGAAACTAAATTTAATATACTATGTAAAGTACATAATAACAGGTAGGTAAATCTTTAATGTACAATAAAGTTCACATTTTCACTAGTAAAAAAATTGTTCCAAGTAGAAAATTCACACCATCCATGGACATTTTTATGCTTAGCTGACTGCAAGAAATTTATAGTCTACAAGCGTCTTAGCAGTGTAACCACTGCTTTAGGACTCTGACAAAACACTCCTAAAATATGTCAGCAAATGAACCGCACAATGTTTTTTTAACGCTAAAACCGGACACGTCCATTTTATCATAATAACACAAAGCATTCTATACCAGACATAATCTATTAATTTCACTTGTACTTTCCACAATATATTGTTATTGTTATCATTTAGCCAACCGCTTTCGCTATTTAATCATCATGTCTATACAAACTGAAGTTTTGTTTAAAATCGTATCAATTAATTGTTATCCTAAAATTGATTGAATTTAAAAAAAATATTGTGAGACGAAATTAGCAAACATAAATTGAATGGGTTGACAATGTAAGATTTTTTCCTCAGTAATGGGAAAATTTTTCCCTTAACTAAATAAAAAATATTAATGTTATTACAGTACTCTACTACTGTTGTTGTTGACTGGTAGACTCCATTTAATGTTTTAGGTAAATATTCTATTCACTACAGATGATCCGGATCAACAACATTTTGTTTCATATATTCTTTAAAGCTAAGCTCTTATGTACATCAAGTTAAATCACATAGAATATACAAACAAAAAGTAAATTACTAAACAGAAAATATTCAGTTTTGAAGATTCTCTTAGGGCCTAAACACATAAACGCGTTGTGGCGCCGCGCCGCTACATTCGGTACTGCCGAAACTGCGTACATAGAAATCTTAATATATATAAATTACGTGTCACGTTGTTTGTCTGCGATGGACTCTTAAACTACTTAACTGATTTGAATAAAATTTGCACACCTTGTGCAGTTTGATCCAACTTGAAAGATAGGATAGCTTACATCTCAATTTATAATCAAAAAAATTAACATCCGAGCGAAGCCGGAATAGGCAGCTAATAGGAATATATAAAGAAGTGCAACAATGCTTATAGCAAAATTTAATTGTATAAATGCCGTTGGAATCGACACATACCTTAACAACATTTCTTTGTCTCTTTTCAACAAATGTTGAAATTATGTAAGAGATAATGACATTTTTGTCTATGCTCATTTTGGCGTCAATTTAAATTGACGTCGTGAGTTCTCATGCTTGCCAAAAACGCCAATTAAGTGTTCAATTTTATAGTGATGTGCTATTACAGTTGTCGATATTTTCGTTGTCGATATCGCAAAAATAGACTTCTGGTTGAATAATGAAAATTAAAAAGAATGTTCAATTGATAAAGTTTGTGAAAACTTCTTTGTAGCTGTGTCTTACTTCTTGTAAAGTCTAAAGAAAATAATAGAACTTTTTGAAGAATGATTGTGTCATAGATTGTGATTATATTTTCATTAGTATGTGGGCATTTCTATAGAAGGTTTATATATAAATTAAATAAATAAAAATAAATAATAAATATCTCAGGACAAGTCACACAAATTGAATCTAACCCCAAAGTAAGCAAATTATATGCTTGTGTTATGGGTGTTAGTCAACGATTCTAATACATAGAAATACTTAAATATATTCCAGAATAAATTTAATAAACACCCAGACCCGGAAATGCAGACATCTAAATGTTCATCACACAAATGCCTGCCCCCGTCGGGAATCGAACCCGAGCCTCGCGGTTGGTCGATGTAAGTTAAGCGTGTATTCTAGCCACTCGACCAACGAGGCGGTCAATTATTTAATTTTTTTCGGTTGTTGTATTTCAATTTAATAACTTAACATCATTAAGTCTAGCCTAGAAGTCTATTGCCATCATATAAATAGCATCAATATAGAAACGAGTTTACTTGAACATTTTATTACTTATACATAATAAAATACAATAACTTGTTAGAAATAATGATTTCATTCTAAATTATACACAAGAACGATCTTTTCGCCAAATCATCTCTGCCAGGCAAACCTATGGTAAAGACGGGATTCAGCAAAATATTAAGCGGTTACTTTGACAAACATAAAAAATCTGTGAAATGTGTGAATGTACAAAAGCATGCCGCTATATAACTACTGTAGATTACACTCCTATAATCTGATAATAATTACCAAATATTGCTGACTCCGACTAATTTAGCAGCCTCTCTATCGTCTAGATTTTATTAATTGATATTTTATAAATTAGAACTAGTCTCTCTGTGATTTATCGAGCTCTCTTCTTCAATTAGAGTGAATCTTTTTCTCTAATAATAAATATATAAAAGTAGTAGAGTGAGTAGCAGTATAGCTTTATGGTAGAAAGTCACGTTTAACGTTTATTTACATTGGTATCGAATCGATATCAGTATCAGCGTTGGTATATCTACATTGGTATGATCCGCTTTTCAGTATAGAACTGTATGAATTCCTTTAACCTGCGTTTAAAACGACCGTTGGGTTTGAATGAAAAGTCATCTGGTGTAATATCTTCAAGAACAGTTGGTGCTGCGTCATCGTCTACAGTTACTGTAAGTAAAGAACCTAAACCCCATAAAGTTGAGCATGGCATAATCTGAAACGAATAATAAATAATAAATATCCCTGGACAACTTACATAAATTGAATCTAATCCCAAAGTAAGCAAATTATATGCTTGTGTTATGGGTGTTAGTCATCGACACTAATACATAGAAATACTTAAATAGATACCAGAATAAATTTAATAAACACCCAAACCCGAAAACGCAGACATCTAAATGTTTATCACACAAGTGCCTGCCCCCGTCGGGAATCGAATCCGAGCCTCGCTGTTGGTCGGTGTAGTTAGGTGTAAGCTAAGCCACTCGACCAACGAGGCGGTCGAAATGTTATGAATTTAAATATTTCTTGTTTCAAAATATCGCAAATACAATTCTCATTATAGTAGGGGAGCCCGCGATGCGAAATGTGTAGTAACTCCAGCGTAATTGGGACCCATTGCACTTTGTCGATTAAATAGTGGAGAGTAAAAAAGGTCATGTAAGGTTTTTCTTTTTAGCGGTGCGTTAAGTGTCTAGAAGCTAAAGTAGCAATTTCAGTCACTTGATCACAGCCGAACTCATCAAATATTAATAATATATATCCCTAATGTGTCTCCGATGACAGAAATATGTCAATCAGACAGATTGCTGTAATAGACAATTAACACGTATGACTTGGTTTTTGAAAGTTTCTGAACCTCCTACTCCCGTTACGTCTTGTTCAAATCATCAGAAAATTCAAACATAGACTTATTGGCATGTAATAAGCCCGCCGTACTTTAATCTGCCACGCTCGAGTATATTTTCAAGCCAAAAAAAATTAGACAGACAACCTTACATGCGCGTCTCTATGTAGAGATTTGATACATAATGGAGGTGTTCAACAATGGTACAGGGTATTTCCCATTCCTTAATCTGACGCGCCTGAGTTAGTCCAAAAATCCTCTCTTGGGCTCCCCTACTATTAATACTTTGTAAATTTTTGATGTGCAAAGAATCTCTGTAACAATAATATTCTGCACTCTTTCATCTTACCTCTGAGCAAAAGAAATAACATGGTAACATGGAATTTCTTTAGTCAGAGATAAGCTCGCCTTTTGTGCATTTTTAACTTCTCGTGTATTTTGTGTATTTTAGTTTTTGTGTGCAATAAAGTGTTAAATAAATAAATAAACATGGAAGATTATTGGGTCTGAACCCTTCCCAATTTTCTTTCTTATGTTGTCTAATCTTTGATATTTTTCGAAGTTCGAGGGTTTACTATTCGAAATGTAACGCTTGACCAATTAACTAACTAAAACTAAATGAAACCTAACCTATGTACAGTTGTACGTATGATGACACCTGATAACACCATTTGTATGTACGATAACACCATATGTACCTTTACGAGTACCTTTTTTAACTGAAAATCAAAATCTTCTTTGCTGTACACTTCGTTTGGTTCTATTTTAAATCTTTGCAGAGATTCACAAAGTTCAGTGTGGTAATGATTCAAAGTTTTTTCGAAATATTTTTATCGATACTCTTCATCGGCGACAAAATTAATTAAATACATGAGGTCAAAAACAGGGCTACCACAACGTACTATTTGGAAATCCAGGGAAACTATTTTACAAACTCCATTCTGCAAACAGACATAAAGTCATTTGAAACATGGTAACGAAAATATGATATTATAATACAACAATCGTTTTAGGAAAGAGTGAATAGAACCCTTCTAACGTACTATAACGCTTCCATCTTCAACTCTGTCACATATCTTTTCAGCGTGTTGGTCCGGGCTCCTTTGTAGAATAGACCATCTGCCTTCCTTGCCAGGCAGCTCGTAAAAGGCGAGCATAGGCTTACCATCACTAACACCGTGACATCCGACTAGGTGGTAGAGTTCAGCAGCGACTCGCCCAGATTCGTACCACCTCCTTACCTATTCCTGTCGCCATAACGTCATGACGTGTTCCGGTTTGGAGGGTAAGGTAGCCGGTAAACTTACTTTTGCTCGAGGCCTAACATCCCGGCCTCAGGTTGGCAACGCACCATTACCACCTTCGGTGTCTCTAGGCAGCGTGAATTTCTTACCATTAGGAATTCCGTCTGCTTGATTGCCTTCCTATAACATAAAAAAAGACTAGTACGAGAAATAAACGCTGATTCTTTGTTTACTTTCTGTCAGATTTATCAGTAGGTTTGCGGTTCTCACTAACTTGTAAGTTACGATATTTTTTTATTAGCGATTTTGTAGAATCTGGAGGTAATGTTGGGTACAGTTTTAAGATGATTTGCCCGAATTAGTGCGCAACGATCTATTTATTTTTTCCTATTTCCGGCGCCATAGAACGATTGCTGTCAGGAATGGTCACGAAAGCTGTTTGCTTGTGGTTGACATTTAATTTATATTTATAACTGTAAAATGGAGTTTTGGCGCCATC
>NJDC01005362.1:30995-51235 GCA_002245475.1 Calephelis virginiensis
CAAGCAATTCCATTGAAAATAAGCGCAGTGTCATCGGCAAATGTTAAGATTTTGCCATCTAGGAGCTTCATATAACAGAGACTGTTTATGTATATGAGAAATAGCGTCGGGCCCAATATACTACCCTGTGGGACACCATGGCTCAGTGTTTGTTCGTTACTAAGAAATTGTCCAATCTTGACACGTTGTTTCCTATTGCTGAGGTACTCTTGAAAGAACTTAAGAGGGACACCTCTAACTCCAAAGCTTTCAAGTTTTTTGTTAATATAGGAATTGAAACCGTATCAAATGCCTTAGTCAAATCAAGAAATATTGCCAGATACTTTCGTTTCCTGTCTAAGAAATAATGAAAACATACCTAATTTTAGTATTAAGTCTAATCGTATTAAGTACTTCCAGTCGATTCGCTCACATCGTCGTCAAAGGGTGTAAATAACTGAGACCTACCATGAGACTTGATAAAGAAATGCGTGCAATTTCAATTTCCTAAAAAAATAACGTTGCCTAGGATTTGATACGTGCTTGGATGGCGAAAGGCTTGCCGCCTATCACATTATAGGACTTACTGCCGTGGGCTTGCTGTATGTATCCTGGATTGGCCTGTACCTACGTCTTCGAGAATATGGACGTGTAGATACTTAACTAAGTACTGAAATTACATGAAAATATTAAAAGATTTTGTTTACTGTACTATGTCTTACCATTTATTTAACTTATGATAGCAGGTAAATAATCACAAAATTTATTTTTTAGTGAACCCACAACAAAACCTTTGAGCCAAGAATCACCTTGATTACGTCAGCTTTCAAACAAAAATATCTGCATCGAAATCGGAACTTATAACATCCTTCGTTTTCCATTAGGGTTAATAAAACTCCTTATTTTGCATTCGGAGTTTGCAACAACCCGTCACAATTGTTTGTGAGTTAAGATGACACACACACGTACACGTACACACACACACACACACACACACACACACACACACACACACACATCTAACTTATAACACTCCTCGTTTTGCATCCGGGGTTAAAAATACGGTATCACTTGCTGCTTACCAATCAAATAAAACACTACTGTAGATATTCAAAATCAAATTTCTCACACTATATTTAATAACAAACTGCAATACAACTACAAGTACCGAAGAATAGAACGCTATTGGTTGACATAGACTTTTCCTTATCGAATATTTAGGTTATACAAACTTATCAGCATTATTAGATTATTTTTATATTATTGATAATCAGAATAAGTATTCTTTATCTGCCATAATATTTAGGAAAATATTATCCTTATGATGAAGCCTTTCGAACGGTATTATAAAGATGAAGGGTATTTTTTCTCTTTCAGCGGGTTTGATTTTGTGTTAAACGAGGCAATTATTTAAAAATCGATTGTTGTTATAAATTGTTTTAAGCCCTAATCACAAATAGAGAAACCGAGGGATATTATTATTTTGACTTATCTGTGTTTGACTTGTCAATGTGTGACCTCATAACTCCTGAATAAATTTTCCGATTTCGATGCGGATTTGTTTATTATGAAAGCTGACCGAAAAGGAACATTACAGATTAGGTTTGTCGAGAGTTATTAAAAAAAATTGATTTTATGAATATTCCGTATTACTTGCACCGCATTTGCAAGAGTAAGATCAGATCAATCTTAATTAAATTTTGTAAATTGAAAGAAAATTTTCAATACTAAAAAGCAACTGCTCGTAAATTCGTTTGCGTGAACTCCTCAAGTGGACTATTTTACGAGCTATGCTTGCAACGTATTAATGTGTTGGTGCTTAAGTCCTATGACAAACTAACTTTTGTTGTGCTGCCCTGAATAAATTTATTTTCAAGATGGCTTTGTTAAGTCTGATTCTTAAAACGTGTTATTATGAACTTAATACATATTAGCCAGACAATTTTTTGAATATTTTGACGGATGAGTAAAGGAAAGCGCACACAGTTAAAAGGGAAAGAACGCACGAAACACACATCGCTCTGCAAAGTACACTCAGGCGGGCTGGACTGCATCACATTGGAGAATTTCTGTTACCTAGTACCAACATTTTTAAACATTTTTTCATGCGATCGAACCATTTTTTTAAAACAGGAGGACCACAGAAGTGGACTGAAGGCATGTTTTCTACGTGCTGATTGAACGCTATCACTGCCTCATCGGAGTTGGTAAAAGTGAAACCTCTCATCAAATCTTTGATTTTGGGGAAAATACAGAAATCACAGGGTGCTAGGTCGGCACTATGCGCAGGATGAGTGACGAGATGTACTTTTTCGAAAGCTAACAATGACTTTGTTTTGTTTGCCGTGAACGGCAACGGTATGTTGTGTGAAGAAACGTTATCATGGTGTAGGAGAATGCGGCTTTTGGGTCGTCTTTCGCGAACTTTTTCTAACACTAGGGGTAAATAAATGGTAGAATACCACTCGGCATTAGCTCTCTTTTTTTTATCTTCAAGTGGAATTGTATAAATGGACGTAGCTGAGAAAAAAAACGCGGTCATTTTTTTACCAACGTTTCTCGCCTGTCGAACTTTTGTTAGCCTGTTCTCATTTTCAAACAACCACTCACAAGATTGCTGTTTTTTTTTCGGGTTCGGGTCTCCTGTGAAAATGTCATAAATAGCATTAGAATGTCCGTGGTCGTACATGAGTAGCATCTGTGAGCATCTATCTACACGAGCCCGCTTCTGCTCCGCTGAGGGATCTGATTCATGAGGGATCCAACGACAACAAATAAAAAATAAATATCCCTGGACAAGTCACACAAATTGAATCTAACCCTAAAGTAAGCAAATTGTATGCGTGTGTTATGGGTGTTAGTCAACGATTCTAATAGATATACTTAAATAGAAAATAAATTTAATAAACAACCAGACCCGGAAATGCAGACATCTAAATGCTTATCACCCTAATCGAACCCGAGCCTCGCGGTTGGTTGATGTAGTTAGGCGTGTACGCTAGCCACTCGACCAACGAGGTGGTCAACAAAGTTTCCGAACTTTCAATTCTTCGTATAAAATTTTCTGAATTTAGCTCATACCAATCCCCAATAGTCCTCGAACTGTCTCATAGGTAATTCGGGGGTTTTCTTCAATTAACCTCTTAACAGTAGCCACATTATTTTCGTTGACGGCAGTTGAAGGCCACCCTTTACGAAATTCATCATGTAAAGAAACGCAATCTCTCTCAAATTCAGCAAACCATTTCCTCACGGTGCTCAAACAAGGTGCTTCTCTCCCAAAAGCATTTTGAAGACGAGCGGCACCGTCTTGCGGAGAAAGAGAACTTTTAAAATCATAAAAAATCATTGCTCTAATTCCGTTTTGATGTGTGATAAAAAACAATTGACAATTTATTTGCAACCAATTGTTTTTTTTATTACTAAGAAGGTTGCAACGTTTTAAAAATATAACATTCGAAATTCAAATAGTTCCGATTAGCTAGAAGTGCAAAACTGTTAGAGTGCCCCATGGAGTATGCTTTGCTACATACAAAATGTATGAAAGGAATCTAGGTGGATTATTGCAATACGACGCACCCTGCCCCGGCCCGTCCAAATGTGCGGTATCCTTAACACCGAAAGTGATAAACCTAACCAACAATTCAACCGCCCACCGCAACGACCAGACAATAAATATAATCCAAGCTCGGGTAACAATCCAACTTGTCACGTCCTTCTATATAGTATAGCATGGTATAGTGTATAGTATAGTATTGTAAAACGCATTTATATCTAAGTACGTACTTACGTACGACATAGGTAACTGCAACCGCCGACGCGTCGACGACTGTCGCCGACGTGTCAACGACTGCAGTAACCTATGCTACTGGTGACATACCGTTCGTGTGTAAGAGACTTCTACCTTCTTTTCTCTCGATGGCGCCAAAACTCAATTTCTAATATTATATTTTGCAAATATTATGTGTTAAATTCATAGATTTAGAACATCCTAAATCTATGGTTAAATTGATGAATTCGAAACAGTTTTAGTGTGAAACGTACTATAAATAAGAAATACGTAAAACCAGTAACACTTAGTTCAGTGCGTAAAATTAATGTAAAACTTTGTTGTTTTTCTGTCTAGTACCTACTGTTTGTTTACATAATTGGACTCGTAAAAAAACGTCTCTTGTTCGGTAGACACTTGATACACAATTTGCCACGGTTGCGCCTCAGTGACGACCGGACTAGGTATGTGATGGCATTTTTCTTTATTCTTATGTAATCATGAATGATGAATGGTAAATGCGTAAGCATGAATGTTATTTACTTATTATGGCGAAGAACAGTAATGTATAATATTGACTATTGAACTGTTTTTGAACTTCGCTCGAACGATTGGGGAAGTTTTTTCTATGAAATTAAGTAATTAGAAACTAGACATGCATTTTCATTGAACACTTACTCTACATTTAACGATATCCATTTGTTTTTAGACATTTATGGTCACAAAATTAGAAAGAAACTCAAGAAGACAAATGTTGTTACAATACAGAAGGGGCGTAGCCCTATCGCGTGATGACGCACCGCCCGCCTACAATTTTTTTACGAGTCCAATTATGTAAACAAACAGTAGGTACTAGACAGAAAAACAACAAAGTTTTACATTAATTTTACGCACTGAACTAAGCGTTACTGGTTTTACGTATTTCTTATTTATAGTACGTTTCACACTAAAACTGTTTCGAATTCATCAATTTAACCATAGATTTAGGATGTTCTAAATCTATGAATTCAACACATAAAATTTGCAAAATATAATATTAGAAATTGAGTTTTGGCGCCATCGAGAGAAAAGAAGGTAGAAGTTTTTTCATAATTATTGAATTTCGTGTTAATATTGAGTGAAATTAGTCAATTTTGATGGCATTTTGGTGGCATAGTGAAAGTGCACAAATGAAATAATCAAGAAGAAATTAGCGTGTCGTATATTTCCTCGTTGGCACCAAATCTCATTACATGAGCTTGTGTAAAAGGCCACCGCTTTACCGAAGAGCCTGACATGACTTACTGACGACTTATAACTGATGACTAATTATAATTGATGTAAAATTTGATGCAAATTTCTACTTGACTAATGGCAAAATACTAACGAGATTGCCAAAACCTAAAGAAAGAATATTAGAAATTGATCTTATTGCACAGATAAATAACACAATATGAACATGACAAATAAAACTTTAGATTGTCTATGAAATTGATAAACATGGCAATAATTAATGTATTCGAATAACGCGTAGTTCTCTTACTAGTCTGTGATAAATTAAATAATTCTTTTGCAACGATAATCACTTTTGAAATAAAAATAAATAGCTTGTAATCCTTTTGTGAACGGTTTAAATCTTAATGTATTGATTTATAGACAGGATAATATTTTTTTTCTTCCAATCGATTCTAAGTAATCGGTTTTAGGAAATAGTTACAAATCAGTCAATCAAATACAATGTTAAACTATTCTAGCAAAGTAACAAGATAAACTCAAAAGTCAATCAAAATAATCGACACATACAAAGTGTTATTCTTTTAGGGGTTTCATTAATGAAACAAATACAATGTTACAATTTTTTACATCAATCATAGATATAAGGCGTCAGCAGAACTTTCCGGTTAGAAAAATAAAATGAAATACGTAAAAATAAAACACAAAAAAAAAATAAGAATGCAATTTCAAATCACGCAGTTTTTATGAATGTTAATAAAAATATTTAAAAATAATATTATATACATAATAGACAGACGGGTTTTGCTTTCAAAAAAGGGTTAACTTTTTGATTTTTTTCTATCGAGCAAAGTGAAATGAATCGTGTTTTGGAAACACTAGTCTTATAAAGCATATTAATGTTAATCTTGTGTATTTTTGTTGCTAAGATCCATAATTGCTTTGTATGAAAAAAACAGTATATTGCTTACGTATTTTAGCATACATGGCCCCTTAAGCTATATTACATCTATCTACATTGGTATCGTGTTGGTACCGAATCGGTATTAGAATCTGTGTCACTATTGGTATATTTATACTGGTATCATATAGGTATCGAATTGGTTTAATACTTAAAGTTATCGGTATATCTACATTGGTATCATGTTGCTTTCGAATTGGTTTAATACTCAAAGTTAACGGTGTATCTACATTGGCATCATGTTGATATCGAATAGACATTAGAATCGGTATTTGTGTCACTATCGGCATATCTACATTGGTATCATGTTGCTTTCGAATTGGTTTAATACTCAAAGTTAACGGTGTATTTCTATTGGTATCATGTAGGTATCGAATTGGTTTATTACTCAAAGTTAACGGTGTTCTACATTGGCATCATGTTTATATCGAATAGATATTAGAATCGGTATTTGTGTCACTATCGGTATATCTACACTGGTATGATCCCCATATCGGTATAAAATTTAATGAATTCCTTTAATCGGTTTCTGAAACGTTCATTTGGTGCGAACACAAAGTCATCTGGACTCATATCTTCAAGAACGGTTGGTGCTGCATCCTCGTCTACTGTTACTATGAGTAGACTACCCAAGCCTCACAAAGTTGTATAGGGCAAAATCTGAAATAGTACAAAAAAAGAACACAAATCAGGATCTTCATAACTTGATTTTTACGTCTTATACTAAAATACCTCTGTTTGTCTGTCTGTCGCCTCTGTGGTCTAGCGGTCCGGGTGTTGGATTTGACTGCATGAGGTCCCGGTTTCGAATCCCGGGTCGACCAACAAAAAGGAAAATTGGATTTTTCCAATTTTCTAATTAAAAAAAATGTTGGTCGGGATTGGAAATGTGCCCGGTTGTCCTATCACATTGTGGGACTTAGTATCTTCGGCTAGTCGTGGGTGCCCTATTTGTGCCTCTGCCTACCTCTTCGGGGATATGGGCGTGAAGATACTTTTTTTTTAAATACTCGTAGCTACAGTAGTACTATTTAAATTATGCGCTTCGGCTATATTCGTCTAGCTTCGGAAATCCGAATATATTTGAAAGGTATATAAGTAGAGTTGTTATTATACATAATTAATCATTTCGCTGAAATTTAGATTAGGTCAGCCATTTTAAAAATAAAAGTATAAAGTGTAAACTGAAGCGCACAATTTAAATAGTAGAGATGTATGTTTGTCAATTAAAAATATTCCTGAAGAAATAAATTTAAATACATAAAATATTAATGGTTAAATAATTGTCCGTGTGTCATTGATATACCAAGATATCGAGTGCACGAGTTTTGACGGTGTTAAGTATTTTAAAAATCTAACACAAAGCCCCACTGAAGGCTTAAGCTAATTTTACTAAAATTTGTCAATTATAATGGAGCCTTTTTTCGATTGGAAATTATATTCGGCATCGGTTATCATTAAAACCAATCAACGGTTTGCACTCCGACTATGCCGTCAAAAGTGAAAACTTTATTAACATCGTTGTGCGTTTTTAACATTTAAGAATGGTTAGGGAGTAATTTTGCACGATTTCTGTAATTATCAGTATAAAGGTACTACCATATATATGGTAGTACCTTTATACTGATTTACAGAATTATTTAATGAATTATTAAATACAATAAAGTTATTAATCGCGTGATGCGTGAGGTGCAAACGCCTGGTGAGATTTTCAACCTACATCACATTATGAAATGACAACGTATCTGGTTTAATAATCAAGCTATAAACCAAAGACCTAAAAATTACCACTGGAGGTTAAACTCCTAACAAAGAGCTGATGTCATTTCCAAATATTGTATACACCTTTATTTTTCTTTTTGAACGGATATTTCAAGACTTTTAGAAAGAAATGTCGGTAGAATAGAGTGAAACAACAATGTGGATATTTCAAGACTTTTAGAAAGAAAGGTCGGTAGGATAGAGTGAGTCAACACAGTTCCTTATTAGGAGTCTAACCTCCATCAGTAGTCTGTAGCTCCATGGGTTTTACCTCAAAATATAGCCAGGTACAGAAATCAATCACATGTATGTAAACGGTTTTGAAAACTACACTCGGCAGTCGTGCTAGAGTTGTCATTATTGGCTTAAGCACAGAAACTAGTAGTGGCACTCGCATCTACTTTTAGAATTTGGTATTGAGAATGAATCAACAGGAACAGATGAACAAACAATAACTAAAATATTTTAACGAAATGAAATAATATATAAAAAGTATGTATGTGCATTAGAACGTTGCTAAAAATATTAAACACTAGCTGTCTCGGGGAACTTCGTCCCACCCGTTCAGTTTGTACGGAAAAAAATTAATTATTTTTTCCACACCTTATATTTTTTCCGGTTTTTCTCTTTATAAGAACCTTCTCCCTACAATAACTAACACAATAAAAACAAATTAGCAAAGTCGGTCCAGTCGTTCGGAAATTATGCGATTACCAACACATTCAGCGATCCATTTTTATATTAAACATACTGACTTATACTATAACATTGTGTTTTGCCACCACATTTAAACATTTATAGAAATTAATTATTTAAATAAATATCTATTAGTTTTAATTTAGTTTATTTTCTATTACGTTTAGATGTTTAGTTGCTTTAGTTTTCTTATTAATCTTTTTTGTATTAGTGTAAAACTTTGTTTTAAATTGAAATAAATGTTCAATCTATTATTATTTATGTTTACCAAATATATTGTTTTTATCAAATCAAATAACATATTTATATTTATGACAAGCTTGAAATGATTTTAAAGTGCAATTAAATTTAACCGTATCTATCGTAAGCTAGCTAGCATATTCTCCAATCCTAGCAAGCCAGAAGAAAAACGGCATTACAAACTACCCGGCGACCAAGATATTTATTATTAAGTTTAATAACAATAATAATAACAATAATCTAATAACAATCAGTGTTTAAGGTTTTCTTCAAAAAAGTAGTTTAGACTAAAATAATATATTTTCTCCGGTAAACTTACTTTTGCTCGAGGCCTAACATCCCGACTTCAGGTTGGCAACGCACCAGTACAACTTTTGGTATCTCTAGGCGGCGTGAATTTCTTACCATCAGGAAATACGTCTGCTTGTTTACCTTCCTATATCATAAAAAAAATTGGCACTCGATGCTATCTGCCTACCACGCTAGGGGCTTAGCGTGAAGAAATTTATGAGTGTCGTGTCTTTTTCGTCGAAATATTTTTACATAAAGAAGTAAAGTAAAGTAAAAGTATCTTCATGCCCATATCCCCGAAAAGGTAGGCAGAGGTACAACCAAGGCACCCACGACTAGCCGAAGACACTAAGTCCTACAATGTGATAGGTGGCAAGCCTATCGCCAACCGGGCACATTTCCAATCCCGACCAAAATTTTTTTTAATTAGAAAATTGTAAAAATCCAATTTTCTTTATGTTGGCCGACCCGGGATTCGAACCCAGGACTTCATGCAGTCAAGTCCAACACCCGAACCGCTAGACCACAGAGGTGATAAAACTTACATAAAGAAACTTGACATAAGCTTATCTATAGCGGATGTCACTCGCGATCGTAGTGGTCTAGATTGGTTCACAACTTCATGTCCGTGGGAGATGTCTTCGTGTGCGTTACTCTAGCGTACTTTGAATGTTGATTGCTTCTGCACCTGTCCATATTTTGTGGTTTATTCTCCCTCCGTCTTACAAATTTTCGATCAGGTCACGTGTCCTGATGCGAATTTAATATTTTTTATCTCTTACAAAAACTGCACAACGCCGCAAAAGAAGTTTTCACTTCAAAAAAGTTTAATTTTAAGTTATGGGATAATAATGGTCAAAATGCCATAGTTGGATTTTTTTAAACAGATGATTTGCTGTCTTAAAAAAATTCATCCATCCATTATTAATAATATATATGTACCTCTTTTAACTCGTAATCAAAGTCCTCTTTGCTGTACACTTCATTTGGAACTAATTTGAGCCTTTGTAGAGAGTCGCCAAGTTCAGCGTAGTAGTGATCCAAAGTTTTTTGGAAATATTTTTGTCGATACACGTCATCAGCAGCAAAATCAATAAAATACATAAGATCAAACACAGGGCTGCCACATCGAACTAATTGAAAATCCAGTGAAACTATTTGACAAACTCCTTTCTGTGAATAAAAACATGGTTATTTTTAATATGGCTAAAAATGTTAAACCTAGAGATATAACTTACATACGTTTTAGAAAATTGTAAATTGTGTCCAGTTCGCGGATATCAGTACCATAATAACTAGCTCTGTCGCCATAATGTTACTGACGTTGGCTTTAGATGTGCATTAGTTTTTAGGGTAGGCAGCCAGTTAAACTATTTACGTATTACTAGTGGTCGCCCATTGGTCGAAATTCGACCATAATACATTTTAATATCTTGTTGATAAGAACACCATCTTCATTTCACAAGACCAACTACTTTGTTTCCAAACTTTATGAATAGTTAGTGCGCCATCTGTGATCTTTTATCGTTATCATAGTCATAGTAATATCATAGTAGTAAGTGATCGCCTCTGTGGTCTAGCGGTCCGGGTGTTGGACTTGACTGCATGAGGTCCGGGGTTCGAATCCCGGGTCGGCCAACAAAAAGAAAATTGGATTTTTCCAATTTTCTAATAAAAAAAATGTTGGTCGGGATTGGAAATGTGCCCGCTTGGCGATAGGCTTGCTACCTATCACATTGTGGGACTAAGTGTCTTCGGCTAGTCGTGGGTGCCTTGGTTGTACCTCTACCTACCTCTTCGGGGATATGGGCGTGAAGATACTTTTAGTAGTAAGTGTAATATTTTATTTTTTGAATTAATGCACTTTATAAACATTAACATTAAAAAATATTAGCTTTCTGCACTTTTCCTACTCATAAACTATAAGTGTGCCAAATTTCATACTCAGTCAGCGCAATTTTCGAAAAAAGGGGTCCAAAGTTTTTGCTTCACGTATTTATAATATTATAGATAAAAAGTCCCGGGTTCGAATCCCGGGTCGGCCAACACAAAGTAAATTGGATTTTTCCAATTTTCTAATAAAAAAATGTTGGTCGGGATTGGAAATGTACCACATTGTGGGACTTAGTGTCTTCGGCTAGTCGTGGGTGCCTTGGTTGTACCTCTGCCTACCTCTTTTTTTTATAGATAAAAGGTCTTTACTGTGCAAATCAGCTTTAAAATCATATTTGTTACTGTTAATGAATCTGCTTTGTTGCCTTTCATTAATTCAAACAACCATCTGCTCTTGTTGGGACCCAGATGCATTTTTTTCAACTCCGAGCAAATTAAAGATGGAATCCCCTATTTAAGTACGAACAACCAAATATTTGAAAGTAAATATTACAAAAATATAAGTATTACCCAAGAATACATTAGAATAACAATAATGATGACACTTACATTAATTTTATACATTAAATTATTTGGTCTGAAATCTCCATGAATTAGTGCTTCCTTTGCTAAAGGCTCAAATAAATAATTGAATTTTTCATTATTCACAGTGTTTTGTATGAAACTTGAAATTCGTTCTTTGTCTTTATCTTCTGTCGCTTCAATCACACTCACAACCAACTTTTTTATTGTTTCTTTCATAATGCCATCTATCTTACATGTGAATTCTTCTTTGAGTGCCTCAAACAGTTTTGGGTTTTCTATTGATAACGCGAACGACAAAGCATGAAGCTTAGCCAGTTGTCCTACACTTTCAGCAGCTTGCTCCCAGGTCAGATTTTTAAATCGATCGAAAGATAAGAATCCATCCGCTGTCATATCTTCTAATACTAATATTTCATTCAATCCATTTGTAAAATTCCCATAAAATTTGGGTGTACGTAATTTATGCTCGTCTGGAAAATTTTGTTTTTCCTCCAAGTTTCTATATATTTTAAGCAGTTTTGTGTAGAAAAGGGATTCTATTTTCAGAATGCCTGCTGGGACCATTTCCTTCATTTTGTCTGGTAGAACGCTTAATTTCACAAATAATTTTAAATCTTTATTTCCGGGAGCAGACAGACTAGCATTAAACAAATAACTAGAGTAATTGGCTCCACCAGTAAATATTTGTTTCAGTGTTATTTTGCAGTCATCATACTTTTGATCTATGGCAACAGTTTGTAATATATTTCGCACAATATCTGACGCACTTTCCATTGTCGTTTTGTGTGTGTGTTTTAAATCTGTAACATAAATTTCAATGTCAGTTTCGAAGAGTCAAGTATTTTAAGTAAAATTGTGTAATAGCTGTAGCCAGCGACTTAGCTCGAGTAACAAAGTTTTAACAGTCCCTATCACAATTTTCCGATATAACAGTAAAAAAACATGTAACCTATATCTTTTTCTGTGGTGTAAACTGACTGAGTGGCTGTAAGTGATTCGTTTAGGTGTTGAGTTAAAAACACACGTTTAAATATCCAAATATGTTCGTTAATTTCGTATGCCTAATGATAATATATCGGCGATTGATATTTTGGTTAGGAGAGACACGTTCAAGATACAGTCCAGAACCTGCGGACATCGCGCCTTCCCCCGCAGTGAGAGCTGTGTTAGCAGCCAGCCAAGACCAGAAGCTCTACAACCTGTCACCTATAGCGGATAAGGTGATGGAAAGTGATCGACACAGATCTCCAACAGAAAAAGTAGCCGCTGAAAGCACAGCCCAGATGCCCAGTAGTAGTGAAATGCATATACGAATGAGCAAGTTGGTAATGGAAGTAGCAGCGTTGCGAGAATAAGTTCGTGAGACCGCAGAATCCATTCAGAGGGAGATCAAAATCGAGAGGAAGGTCAGAAAACAGAGGAAATCCGGCTCACAGAAACCGAGAAATTCCCGTCTGGTCGTGCTATTTTCATTACTGGTTCGGTCACAAGGCTCGAAGATGTGAAGAACCATGTAATTTCACTCGGAAAACACTTCCGGAAAACTAGTTGAGGCGAACTCTCAGGAGACAAGAGACAATATCGCCGTTATAGAAAACCGTCGCCTATTTATTTTTGATTGTAATAATGTGCTTCGGTTCTTGATTGATACGGGTGCTAATATCTCAGTGGTTCAAAGTTTTACGCTTGTCGTAGCGTTAAAGCGCTGGCGATGGAATGTTGCATTAGTTATCCGTGATACGAATTTTGTTTTACGAATCTGACGCGAATTAAAAAGTTTTTACCCATTCCAAAAAAAGTGCGCAACACCGCTAATTAAGTTTTCACTTAAATAAAAAACATTTAAATTTACTTTTTCAAGATTTGAGGAGTTCGGCTTAACTATAAATGTCGCAAAGTGCGAATTTATTCAGGAATGTATTGAGTGCTTGGGTTATGATGTCCCACTGAAAGGAATAAGACCAGTCGGTGATAAAGTAAAAATAATCACAGATTTCCCACGCCCTAAAACAGTCGAGCAGTTGCGAAGGTTTTTGAGTATGATGAATTTCTACAGGTTACACAAACCCCGTGCGGTAGAACAACAGGCAGAACTTCACAAATATCTCGTTAACTCTAAAAAAAGGATAGAACAGAAACCGTATGGACTGAGGCGGCAATCAAGACGTTTGGACTATGTAAGATAAGTCTCACGAAAGCTGTAACTCTAGAGCTGTATTGTAACAATGAAATGATAGTTCATGGACCCCTCTAGGATTTTATTCAAAAAAGTTATCTGACACCTAAGTTAATTATAGTACTTACGATAGGGAATTTTTAGTTTATATATCAGTACAATATTTTAGAAATTAATTAGAAGGTTGTGTTTAATCTATATTTACGGACCATAAGCCACTATCTTTTGCATTTACTAAATCAATAGAGATAATAAAACTTCACGAAGGGTTAGGCAGTTATCCTATATAAGTGAATATACCACCGATATTCAACATATAACAGGTAGCAATAACATTGTCGCAGATACGCTATCCCAATTGGGAATTGGAATTGAGGGAAGTGGAATTCCAAGACCTCATCCGTGCGCAACAGTCCAATACTCAAATAACGCACTGTTATCTAGGTCATCGAGTTGCAAAAATTTTAAGCTTAAACAGTGTGATGTACCTAATACAAACTATAAAATCTATTGCGATATTTCATCATACCAGAGAAGGCCGTAGATACCAGAGCGGTTTCAAAGAATTGTATTCGATTCGGTACACAATGTGAGTCATCCAGGGGTATGGTTGTCACGTAAATTGGTGACACAAAAGTATTTTTGGCCTGGAGTAAATAAGGATGCGGGACAACGGGCTAGGACATGCATAGGATACCAACGCGCGAAAATTTTACGACACATGAACTCGTTTGTAGGAATTTTTTTTTCTTTTTTGTTTATGATATTGGAAGACAAACAAGCAAACGGATTTCCTGATGGAAAAAAATTCACGCCGCCTAGAGACACCAAAGGTGGTAATAGTGCGTTGCCAACCTGAGGCCAGGATGTTAGGCCTCGACCAAAAGGAAGTTTACCGGCTACCTTACCCTCCGAACTGGAACACGTCATGAAGTTATGGCGGCAGGAATAGGTAAGCCAGTGGTACAAATCCGGGCGAGTCGCTGCTAAACTCTACCACCTATTAAGATGTCACGGTGTTAGTGACGGTGAGCCTGTGATCGCCTTTTACGAGCTGCCTGGCAAGGAAGGCAGATGGTCTATTCTACAAAGGAGCCCGGACCAACACGGGGAAAACTTTGTGAAAGATTTTATCACATTTACGTCGACAATTCAATACAATATAGAATAATGTGTAACAGTAATTGATAGGTTTACAAAGTGGCCGGTTTCCCAGTTCGAACGATTCCAGCAGAAGCAGTCGTTAAGGTGCTGTACGAAGGATGGATTTGTCGTTTTGGTAGTCCTAAAAGGATAAGAAGCGACCAAGGACGCCAGTTCGAAAGCGACCTATTAATTTCCTTGATGAAATTATTAGGCATTAAGAAGTGTAGGACATCACCCTATCATCCTTAAGGTAACTCGATGTACGAACGCTGGCAACGTAGTCTAAAGGCAGCACTTATGGCCAAGCTGAGTCGGGCATCATGGAGTGAGCAACTATCCACCGTGCTACTGGGTCTACGAGTGGCAATCCGCAGCGACACTGGCATTAGCGCAGCACAGTTAGTATATGGGCAAGGTTTTCGGCTGCCGGGAGAATTCTACACAGAAACTACACAGGTAAGTAATTCATGTTTGCATACTTATCTTGAGAAGTTACGTCACGTAATAACTCGACTGCAACCTAAGGTAAGTATACACCCAAATACGAAGACACTGATCGTTCATCTGGACATCAAAACATGTACCCATGTATTTATCAGGGTTGATGCGGTAAGACAACCCCTAGGAAAGAATCAAAGTAAAGAACAACCGGTAACCATAGCGCAGAATGGCGCTTATCACGCGAGTGCTGTTCAAAGTGAAATTGAAGACAAAGTGAATCATATTTATGTGAAAGTAGGTATTAAAATTATAAGTGTGTTTGTTTGCAATCTATTTTTATATATTAGGTTGTTTTGTTATTTAAAAAAGGGGAGGTTAAGTGTAGGGACAAGTATGTCAATTGTAGTTAGTCACCCGCGGAGGGCCGCGCTGTACGGTCAACTAATGTAACCATAAATCAAATTATGGATATAACGTATACGCATGTTTCCAAGAACATCTCGAATAATACCTATAAACGACTGCCTATTTAATAACTTTGAAACGTGAAATCGGAAATGGATCAGTCCACTCAATTCGTAACATCCTAAAAGGGTACTTATGTTTTTTAATTCATTACTGTGAATAATCAATAACACCTGTTTGAGACACACGAGGAAATAAATTTGATTTTATTTTATTTCCAACTAAAAACTGAATTCGAAGCCAACGCAGTAACGATCTTGTCTCAGAAAATCTCTTTTGAATTTAGAAAATTTAACGATTTGTAATGTTGCCTTTCATAACAGCACTAAACACATTTAAATTTATAATTTCCTCAACACTTGGTCTAAAGAGAGAATTGAGGAAAAACATAAATGTTATTTGTTATCAGGATGTCTTTCATAATATTGATATCAAAAATGATAGTCACATGAACTTGTCACAACTTTACCAGATAATATGTTTAATATCATGATCATGATTGTAGACGCTATAAATACTGATTAAATTGAAATCTAGAACATACGTGTCAAACCGTTCTGATTATATTTAAAACCACTATTATGGAAGAGGCGAAAAAACATATAGATGATTTGCTAACAACTATAGCTAGAGATCAAAATTATGAAAACTGTGAAAAAACTGTTAAGCAAATAGACAATGGAGATGATGATTACAGCAGCTACATCTTCTCGGTTACGATATCGTCTGTTGGAAAACCAGATTTAAGTTTATTCGCTAAAGTATCTTCGACAGGAGGTCAAGTAAGAAGTAATATGGAAATCCTTTACAGAAATGAAGCCTTTTTCTATGACACATTCTTTAAAAGTTATAGAGATTTAGAAGAAAAACACAATATTCCTGAAGAATATAGAATACGTACACCAAAACTTTACGGATGCTCCACTAAACAACATGTGAAAGTTTTAGTGTTAGAAGATTTGAGTGCAAAAGGGTTTAGATATTTTGACAAGTTTAAATGTGTTTCTTGGTATCAAACCGCTGACAGTTTGGGACAGCTAGCCACAATTCACGCATTATCCTTTGCTTTCTTAAATGAAAAACCCATGGAATTTGAAAACATAAAAAAGAAAATCACGTACGCTACAGATTCGTTTGAAACAATAGTTAGAAGTTGCTTACCCAAAATTATAGAAGCAACAGAGGATAAAAACAAAAAACGGATTGCTACTTTTGTAAGGAATAACTTAAATAGTGAAAAATTTTCTACAATTTTTAAACCAATGACTAAAGAAGTGATAATTCATGGAGACTATCGACCTAACAATTTGATGTACAAAACTGAGGTGAATATGTTGTTTCTTTTTTTAAGTGAATCCATAAAATCCTTTATAAATTTCTGTTATCTAAGACCTGCAATTATATGCCTTCTACTTCACAATAATAAAGAATGTTAAATGCCATACTATACAACCTTGTCGATGAAGCTATAACTACTGGAGGTTATCGCCTCTGTGGACTTGCCACCTATCACATTGTGTGACTTAGTGTCTTCGGCTAGTCGTGGGTGCCTTGGTTGTGCTTCTGCCCAACTCTTCGGGAATACGGGCGTGAAGATACTGGAGGTTACATGCCTAACAAAGAACTGTGCCGGCTTTTCTGTCAGAGAGTCTTGTTAAGTCAATTAACTAAGTCAAAATGAGAGAGAGGCTGGTATATTAGAGAAAGTCAGAAATATTTGTAAATTAAATGTGTTCTTCGTTACGAGTGTAAACTCTAGTAGTAGTCTATAACTTTAGGGTCTTGACTCTTGAGCCCTAGTCGAGGAGCATTATACTTTTATCCCGTATCTCGTCATCAGCGAAAGAAGCAAGGTTTCAGTTTAGATTTATTATTAAACCTTGTACCATGAATAGATTAAGTGTTTTGCTGTCAAATAAGTCGAAAGACGTGTCTATGAAATATAGACTACTACTGGAAGTTACCCTCTTAACAAAGAACTATCCAAACTACACCAATATGTAGGCCTCTCTTTCAGAGAGACTTATAAAGTCAATTAACAAAGTCAAAATAAAAGCGAGGCCAGTACATTAGAAAAAGTTAGCAATATGTGGAAACGACATAAACTCTTTGTTAGGATAGTGTAAATTCCAGTAGTAGTCTATAGCATCATGGACGTGTCCGTTTAAGTGACATTAGTAGAAACGAAAATGGGGATTTTGTACGTTGCACTTTTCATCTTTAGATATCCTTGTAAATATATCGATACAAAGAATACCTTAATTATTTAAAAAAAAAGACGAGTGGCACTCGGAGACTGCCGCGATAAAGCTATTGCATAAGCAGGCATAAGTCACCAGATTGCGGGACCAAGAGGGGGATTACGCATGCGCAGTAACGCCAATACAACCAATGCCACCTAGAGGAGAGTTGCTGAACTAAAAAGACAAGCGTGATCAAAAAGTCATTACAAGTTCTGTTATTCATTAATAGATGGCAAAACTAAAAAGTATTACCGCTGTGCTGGTCGGAGTGGAGGTGTTAGGTTATTTTCGTTACGGAATTTCTGTATTCGGTCTCCACGCTCAAGGCCCGCTATATAAGCTATGCAATAATTCACATGTTACGATGTGTATTCGGGATGAGTTACTGAACCGATTTTCAGACAGTATCTTCACGCTCATATCCACGATGAGGTAGTCAGAGCCATAACCAGGCCACCCACGACTAGCCGAAGACATTAAGTCACAATATAATAGGTGACAGACCTATCATCAACCGGGCACATATCCAATCCCGAGCAACATTTTTTTATTAGAAAATTGGAATAATCACAGTTTCTTTTCGTTGATTTTAATCAAATTTTGTAGTTTACCTAACTACATTACTTTTGGAAAATTTTACAGCATTGGAATGTCCAATCCAACCGGCAATTGTGCCGGTAAGTCCAATTATCCAATATCCAAATCCAATAAGTCCAATTCGTTTTAAGTGAACGAAAGAGTTTGATGTTTCTAACGGCACTTCGTACTGTTTGACGTATCTCATAGAAATTACTAGACGATCAGGCGAACTTCGTAATGCTAAATATAAATAGCTAATAACAACTTATGTGGATAAAAGTGTGTTTTTTTCTATTTTCCCTGCAATTTTCCCATGTTTTCTTTTCATATGACCCTTCTTCTGACAGTAACTAATGCAACAAAAAAGAATTTGCAAAATTCCGTTCAAGCGTGATGCGATGACCACGCGAAATGGGGATTCATATGTATAGATTATTACCATTGAGCCCAGCAGTTTTGCTTGGAACTGTCTCAACTGGGTTAAAACTCAAGTACCAAGTAAAATCACAGATGAGCTTGTCATAATTTTCCCATTTTTTATTGGTCATAGCGTGATCTTAATATTTATTGTAGCACTAACGATCCGGCTACAGCGATAGTTTTATATTTACTATAATATTTTGCCTATTTTTTACTTTCTGGCAGGCTTGTCTTTGTTGTATCGGATGGCAGAGAGTGCTATGACGCTGAGTAACCCAATATGTATATGATCCCAAGTTAGCTCCACTACATTATTTTGGTAACGATAGAGGTTCAAAGGATTACACAGCGAGAGGATTTCCAGAGCCAACACATCTAATTCATAACTCACTTTTTCGGCTGGTCAAGTTTAACTTGCTTGCTTCATGCTTTCAGTTTGCGTCAAAGCTTTTATTCAAATCTTTTGTTTCTAATCAAACCACCAATTTTTTGCCCATTGGCTTGAGAAGGTTCTTTCCATATTTGCATAATTATTACAGTTAAGGAGGAATGAATTAAGTGGCATTGATTTCTTCGTAGCAGTTATTAGTGGTTTTCGTAATGCATAATGTGTGTGTATTAAAAAATTGCATAAACTAAACTTGCATGATACTAAAAAATTGATTTGTATAATCAAACACTAATTTAGGATTTTATCACCTCTGTGGTTTAGAGGTCCGGTGTTGGACTTAACTGCATGTGGTCTCGGGTTCGATCACAAATAAAATGTTGCCCAGGATTGGAATTGTGCCCGGTTAACGATAGGTTTGCCACCTATCACATTGTGGGACTTAATGTTTTTGGCTACTCGTAGTTGTCCTGTTTGTACTTCTGCCTACCTCTTCAGGGATGCGGTCGTTAAGATACTTATTTAAGATATTTAAAGCATTTCAGATTTGTAATAAGTTATCTAAACGTTCGGAACTATCAAGTCCAAAAACTCACGGAGCTATTTTTACCTGCGCCAGCGGCGGTTGCGGGCCCGCTGGTTCTGTAGAAAAGGTAAGTGCACATATTTTCACAACGCGTTTTACACCCGCAGCGCCCGCTGTTGTTTGCGGTTCCCGCGGCGCGGTAGAATTGTACGAGTTTGTGGGCGATGAGTTCGACCACGACTTAGTGGTCTCGTGAGTTTTTAAATAAAATCGAGGTCCGCGACCGCCGCGAACACGCGTAAAAGCCGCTCCATGAGTTCTTAGGCTCATAATACACACTGTCCAAATAGTGTTGCGCTATCTTTATAGCATGTTTTATTGATTTATTATTTGAAATAGGTATCTTATTTGCAGAAAGGGAAATGTAAAGTGGTCTCATTAAATCCTCAAACTATTCGCTGTGGCTCGCCCGTGTATGATCTTTTGTACTTTATAGACTGTAGTTTTCACATTGAATTTCGTGAAAAAT
>NJDC01005362.1:60981-71897 GCA_002245475.1 Calephelis virginiensis
ACACAATTCAGTAGCTCAATTGGTTAGAGCATTCGTCGGCTTGAGACGAAAAGGTTACAGGTTCAAATCCTGTCTGGGGCGAAATTTTTTCTTTCTTTAAAATTTATAGAAAATTTCATATGTATGTTTATCACTTAATATAAAATACTATTCTATGTACTATTTTCATCGTTTTAGATGCTACCGTACACCGTTACTTTAGGACTATGCTTACTTCTTGGTGTAACGGTTGATGAGGATGATGCCTATAAGGATCTTGAAAAATTTGATGTCCAGAACATGACATTCCCCGTCAACGATCTCTCCAAGAAGAGGTTGAAAGAATTTATTCAGTTTTACTCCAAAATGGGGGTTATACCATGATATTTTTATTCTACCAGCATTAAGAAGTACTATAATATTTTATAAGTATACGCTATGTAATTTTATTTAAATTTAAAGAAAAAATATTTCAAATTTTGGTCTTACGTAATTTCGGCTAACATAAGGTTATTCCTAATTTCTTCTTCCTCTCCATAATATATACGAAACCAAGAACCCCGGATTGTTGTGCTAAGTGATTCTCAAAAAGTATCGATACCTGAGTAGTATCGATACTTTCGTAATGATACCCAACTATTTGAGTGATAATAACAACAATAAAAGTATATCAAAGGGATTACATACATAGCATGTATGTTAGCCTCTTTCCTAAATAATCAACTCGACACAACCATCTCAATTACAGACCTGTAACATGCTTACCAACCATTTACAAAATAGTTACATCAGTAATAGCCAAAAGAATTAATATACACAAAGAACACAACGATATATTAGCTGAAAAATTAAAAGATGTAGGTGGGGCCACATGGGATGCAAGGAAATACTAGTTATAGATTCAATCATAGTTAAGCATGCCACTTCAAACTACAGAAATCTTCACTGTACCAATATCACTACATAGTATGAAACAAAGTCGCTTCCTCTGTCCCTATGTCCCTTTGTAAACTTAAATCTTTAAAACTTCGAAATGGATTTTGATGCGGTTATTTTAATAGATAAAGTGATTGAAGAGTAAGGCTTATATGTATAGGGTATGAGAGCCTATTCGCGTCCACGACCCAGTTCGCGTCCATTTCGCGGACACCGTTTAAAAAACCCTAAAAAATAAGTGTACTAACAAATTAGGGAAATTAAAAGTCGTTTCTGCCTATTATACAATATATTAGGAACATACATACACAGACAAAAGAACTGTTCGCATAATTTTTCCTGTTTAGAAAAAATAATTAATCTTACCTATATAAAAAAGTTGTGTAAATATCCATAATTTTAGTAAAAAAATAGTGAACCGGCGCGCGTTTCATACGTAATTTTTCAATGTTTTAAGTTTAATTAAAGATTGTATTTGTTCCTAGGCCATGAAAATGATTAAAAGAATAAAGATATTGATGATTTTGATTGATTATTTTATTTTTAAACTTAAAATGAGGTGGACGCGAACTGGTATACCAATATTACGAATTAGCCAGTTTGCGTCCAGGGTGAACGTAAACTCATCTTTCTATTTCTAACTTGATCCTTTATTTTAATGTAAAGAAATATGTCATAAGGACGGGGTTTTATTTTATTTTTACCATTATCATTATGCTTATTTAAATAGCCAATTTGCGTCCACTTAATTATGGTAACAGAAAAAGATATAGATGTCGAAATTTATCTGGACGCAAACTGGATGGACCGATTATACTATATACCAGTTCGCCTCAACTTGTTTATTTAAATACTAAATCTTACGTAACTGTTTTATAAAATTTAATCAGACAGTTATAGATAGGTGGTAGTCGGTAGAGTGCATTGTATCATCCCGTCGGGACTAGTACCCACCACCGCTCCGGAAGGGAACAAGCGCATTGAACTTTTTCTGCCTTCTTCCACTTATACACAAGCAGTTGTATGATAAATTTTAAATACATAAAGACAATTAAATAAGTATATTCAGGCTCGTATTCCACAAAGAAGTTGACAAAGGTGCAACTAGGGGACGCACGATTAGCCTAAGATACTTAGTTCCACAATACGATAGGTGGCAAACCTATTGCCAACCGGGCACATGTTCTATCCCGGATGACAATGTTTTCATTAGAAAATAATAAAGACAAAAAGCATTTCAAGAATGAAAGAGGGAACACGATAGGTAATAATAGTTAGGAAAAAAAATTGAAGGACACTAAAAATTTTTGTGAAATGGACGTGCTTGATGTGAAATCTATAAAAGAAAATTTACTTACTTCCTGCAGATCCAACAAAATCTACTAAATATTTTAAAATGTCTGTATTCTAGAATTAGGATATTTTGAACAAAAACAGAAAAATTATATGACCTAGTGGGGACCTGTCTGATATAAACAATCGATGATGTGATTTTGGGCTCCAAATCATCTGAGCTGCAAACAGTACCTAATGAAGTAATGAATGTTGATTGAAAAGAAAAAGACATATCTAAGACATAAGACATTTGGATACGAAATGGAACCAAAATAGCATATGAAAGAGATGTAGTCAGAACTTATTCATGAGTTTTAGTAGACGTAGTAGTGCTGGAATAAACAAATGAGTTTGTTTGTCCAGGTAGTACTTTTAGCAGGGGTAGCTAGTTTGATTGACATCATTCGTAACAGTGACATCCGAGAAAGAGTGGGATTAAAAAAGTGTTGGTACAATAATGAGTAATGGCATGTTCCGTTGGTTCATTCATGTTGTGAGAATGGCAGATGAAAGATTGCCAGTACAGACATATATTGCGAAAGTGGATAGATGTACTTAGTTACCTGGGAAAACCTAAGTTGACTTCCTATGGTCAATTTTAACCCACGGCCAACTCTTGTCACCACAATCTCCACGACCACATTTTTATTGTATGAAAAAAGTAATTATTGTGAGGGAGCTAGTAACACTTGGTACTCGATATTCTCTGCCAACCCAGCAAGGGACTATGCGTGAACATATGTATTTTATACAGTAATAGTTGAAACCCAATATTTCTATCAAATTTCTTAACAAAATCTCCCCTTAACCCCTTTATAAGTTGGTGGACGCAAACTGGTCCATGGGTGGACGCGATCTGGATTTTGTGGACGAAAATAGGCGAAATCAACTTATTTAGGTTATTTTATTTATTAAAAAATAATCACTAGACATTTTGGCTTTATCTTATTTGGCTAAAACTTAGCTTTATCCTAAAATAGACTATACTACGGATGGGTTACAATATCAATTAATTCAAAACTAGATCCAGAACATTTTTATATTTTACCTCAAACCTGTAAACTCCACTAAGTGGACGCGATCAGGCGCAACGACCCTACATTTAAATATTCTGTGAAAATTTGAAGCATCTACCTGTTACAGTTTTAGATATTGAGCAAAAAATACGAAAACAAAACACGTTTATTATATGGGGACTCCCTTAATATTTCATTTTTTAATTTTTAGTATTTGTTTTATAGCGGCAACGGAAATACGTCATTTGTGAAAATTTCAGCTTTTTAACTATCATGGTTTATGAGATACGAGTACAGCCTGAAGATAGACGGATAACGGAGGCTTAGTAATAGCGTTCCATTTTTACCTTTTGAGTACAGAACCCAAAAAGGAATTATTTGATTATTTATTCGTATTTAATAGGTTCCGATACTACTAGACCTATTTGAACTATATTTTACAACTAGACGCAAACATTATCGCTGATCAACATAGGCTACGTTATTTCAACGAGAAGTCAGAAATTTATCCTCCCGTGCAAAGCCAAGAGGGCAGCTAGTTTTATATTTCAAACTTAAACTTAACGCGTAGCGTTCCATAATTAATACTTATTGATTATTAGATTAAGTAAGTTGATATATGCGTTAAGACCCGATAAAAATCTGATAATTCTATTATACGATCTAACTAAAACTCACGTTTTTTTATGATAATGGAAGGCAATCAAGCAGATGTTGATAAAAAATTCACGACGTTTAGAGACACTAAAGGTGGTAATAGTGCATTGCCAATCTGAGGCCGGGATGTTAGGCTTCGAGCAAAAGGCTACCATAAATTCTATTGATTGATTTCTAAGTTATTTGAAAAGATTCTTCTCAAAAGGCTAAAACCCATTTTAGAAAAAAAAAAGTTGATCCCAGATCATCAATTTGGATTCAGGGAGCAACATTCTACCATCGATCAATTACACAGAATCACAAATATTATTGAAAAGTCGTTAGAAGAAAAAAAAATTTGTTCGACAGTTTTCCTGGATGTCGCGCAAGCATTTGATAAAGTTTGGCATGAAGGCTTAATTTATAAGCTAAGATGTATGCTTCCTATACAATTCGCAAACATTTTGCAGTCGTATATTGAAGAAAGAACATTTAGAGTAAGGCATGGAGAAGCCTACTCGAGACTTAAGGAAATTAAGGCTGGAGTGCTTCAAGGAAGTGTGCTCGGACCAATCTTGTTTATACTTGATACTTGTGATATACAGGTAATAGAAAATAGCAATATTGCAACTTTTGCTGATGACACGGCTATTACTGCTGTGGGAAGTACGCAAGAAGAAGCAACAGAAAAAGTTCAAACTACTGTATCTAAAGTCCTGTCATGGACAAAAAAATGGCGGCTCAAACTGAATGAAGCCAAGTCTACACATATTAATTTTACTAATAAAAAAGTTAAAAACATACCAATTTACATCAATGAGAAAATAGTGCCATACTCCAACACAGCTAAGTACCTGGGTATGACACTCGATACAAAGCTACGCTGGAAAGCTCATGTAAAAAATAAACGAGAAGAGTTAGGCATACGTTATAGAAATATGAGTTGGCTTATTGGCAGACATTCGAAATTAACAATCCAAAACAAAGTATTGATATATAAACAAGTCTTTAGACCGATATGGACTTATGGTATACAGTTATGGGGATGTACCAAAAAGACCAATATACAGTGTATACAAAGATTTCAAAACAAAGTGCTTATAGATATTGCAAATGCACCCTGGTACATATGAAATGATGACCTCCATCGGGATCTCAAAGTGGAGTTTGTCAGTGACGTTATAAAAAAAAGTGCAGAAACTCATCACCATAGACTTCACCATCATGTGAACATCGAGGCAATCCAGCTCCTTGATATCGCAGGTACAACGAGAAGGTTGAAAAGGACAAAGCCATATAAATTTGTGTAGTGTTGTGTAGATTTCACGTAGTGCTAGTACCAAAATCAAGTGACAGTGTTTTAAGTTCAAGATACCAATGGACCTTAAGTTTAGAGACACTAAGTAAAAGTTGATGGACTTATACTTAGAGACTGTAGTTTAGAAGATTAAGAGAAATTAGAATTACTCATTAGTCTGTAGACTAGATTGTAATTTTAAAGAAGATGCTCAGTAAAGTATCTTAAAGAGAAAAAAAAATTATAGGTTTCATCGACTGACTAAAAATTAAAAAAAAAACATTTATACTGGAATAACTTTTTTAAAGAATTTGAATGCTTTCTGGTCACGATTTTTGCACTGAGCAAATGTGATAGTTATACGTTCAAGCGATGGAGTGAACAATGATACATTTGTCGCTGGTCGAATGGCTAGCGCACATATCTGACTACACTGACCAACTGCGAGGCTCAGGTTCGATTCCTAACGGCAAGCATTTGTGTGATGAACATTTAGATATCTGCATTTCCGGGTCTGGGTGTTTATCAAATTAATTCCGTTATCTAAGTATTTCTATGTATTAGTATTGTTGACTAACGCCCATAACACAAGCACATAATTTGTTTACTTTAGGGTTAGATTCAATTCGTGTAAATTGATGTCCAGGGATATTTATTTATTATGCATTTATTTTACTCGATGCTATAATAACTGTTTTCTGTAACAACAAATTACACAGAAGGAAATATAGTTGACATGCTGTAGAAATTTTCATCCTTAACTTATTATGATATTGCTATTGATTGTATTTGGTTATTCCCGTCACAAACACGAAAGTCATGATGATCTCGTCATTTCTTTGGCATAACTGATATTCAAGATGAGAAGCAGCATATAAATACCGCAGAAATTATAATTGTATTTTGAGTATTTACTGCTTTGTTTATTTATTAAACTCGGAATATTTTAAGAGAGAATCCATCGCAATTTTTTTTTAGTAAATTTTCAATGGAGTATTATTACATAGGTCGTTTATATAAGACCAAAAAAAATCTAATATAAATAAACGAAGATAAATAACATTCACATAGTTCGTAAAACATTTATTTAAGTAATTAGTGAATTGATTAACGATTCATGCTCACGTTTGGCCATGGATATGTATCGTATGACGAATTCAAATATATTAATTTCTGGATCTACGTGGGTTGTTTTTTAATATTTATATACATGTTATATATGTATCTGTTTACCGTTTCTTGTAGTCTCTAGTGATTCCCAACGAAACTAAAAAGTGAAATAATTTGGGCATTTGTGATACTAGTTTAATTTTAAGACCGCATATTCCCAATCCCTAATTTATTCTTTTTGGAATTACAGGATACAATTGGAATAGTAATGGAAAGCGTGCAGAAACATTTAGAGAGACGTCTGCTGGAAAACCAGATTTAAAATTATTTGCTAAAGTAGCTTCAGCGGGAATTGAAGTTAGAGATTACATTGATAGTTTCTATCGAAATGAGGCTTTCTTCTATAATACTTTTTTGAAAATGTACAGAAATTTAAAAGAAAAACATATAATTCCAGTCCAACATAGATTAAGTACAGCAAAATATTACGGTTGTTCTACAAAAGAATTATTTGAAACTTTAGTACTTGAAGATTTGAGTGCAAAAGATTTTAAATCTTTTGACAGGTTCAAAAGTGTTACTTGGCATCAAACCGCTGACATCTTAAGTCAGCTAGCGAAGTTTCATGCACTATTTTTCGCTTTATTAAAGGAGGAACCAATACATTACGAAAACGTAAACAGACAATAAATTTTGATGTGGCTACTTCGTTGTACACAATGATCAAAAGTTTTATACCTCAAATAACAGAAGCAAAAGAAGATAAGAACAAACAAAGAATCACTATTTTCTTTGAAAACATTGTAAATAATGAAGGATTCCAAACTGCCTTCAACGTGCAGGAAACAGAAAAGAGAGTGCTTACTAAATGGATATTTTGTTAGATTTACATTTTTGCTGCTACTCTTCAGAAACTGACAGCGGAATGAAGTATAACGAAATAATTATTTATTTCCGATTTTAAGCTGGTGCCTGGTGGCACCATCTGGGGTATAGTAGTATCTTCGGCTAGTCGTGCGTACCCTGGTTGTGCCCCTGCCTACCTCTTCGGGGATACGGGCGTGAAGATACTTTAATATCAGATATTAGTAATTTTAGTACCTGATGGAACCCCTTTCACAATGGGTCATAGCTGAAGACACTAAGTCCCACAATACGATAGGTGTGCAACCTATCATATTGTGGGACTTAGTGTATTCAGCTAGTTGTGTAATCCCTAGTTGAGCCTCTGCCTTATACTTCGCGGATACAGGCGTGAAGATACTTAACTTTGCAAGAAAACCACCCTGATACAACAATTACAAATTTTAGTGTCGTACCTCCAACGAGTACAACGTTCGTATGCGGCGTATAGTAGTACCATTGTTAGATTATGGAATTTGAAGAAGCGTTGAAAGAGGCTCTACTGGAGAGCATGCAGTCCAGCAAGAGCAGATTCACCTGTAATTCTTACTTGGAAACTAAGAATTACAGGTGGATCTGCTCTTGCTGGACTCTCTTGCTTTCATCTTCTCTTGCTCTCTTAAAACTATTGATTTTATTTGAAAACCACCACTCTACGAACCACCACCACTACACAAAACACTTTGCGAAAGCGAGTTTCATTGTACGTATAGAAAAATCATTATCAGTAGTTTTGATTATTTTTTTTCATTAAGACGACTTCAAAGTCTTCTACCAACGCCTTGTTATTTTTCTTTGCTGTAACATGGTGTATACAGATTGAATAATTCATTTAAAATTTGCCTATTTAAATAGACATGGTCATACTTTTCCATTGGTTTATAATTTCTGTTCCAATACTGTAACTAATAGCTTGGATAAAATTAAGGAGGGACTCCAAATCAGGTATTCATAACTAATAACAAGCTGTGGTCATAAACGTACTAAACTCTTTAAGAGATCAAATAACCAGGTTGAATCCCTTACTAAAGCATTTAAATATTTAGTTAAACAATTTAAGAAAAAGAAGGAGGTTATAATATATTGGACTCCTGTATTGATAAACGATAGAGATATAAGACGATACGATCGAATTCAAGAGGATTTATCAGGGTATTTGTATACTTTAAAGCATAATACAATTTTCCACTATTTATTTTAGCCCTGATATTACTGTTTCACCGTTATTTTACGTTAAAGTAGTAGCGAGTGGCAGCTCAGGACTGGAGGCGGTTGGCAAGCCAGCACCTGAGCTACTCGTGGCAAATTCGATCTTGATAATTGAAGTTATTTTTGTTATAATAAAAAAAAACGAAAAGTAGAGAGTGTCAAATAGGCACTTAGAATGTGAGAGGTGGAGTGTAAGCGAAAATTAATGAATCGATCGATGTAATGGACAACAGATATCTATGTGTAACGGAGGCTAAGCAAAAGGGTAATGATACTTCTGTCCTCCGCAGACCACTCTTTGTACCACAGAGCGATCACGCCAGCGCTGGGTTAGGTATCATTTTATCGTCTCGCTTCCTATCAGGTCTCATACACACACACACACACACACTTATGTGAAAAGGGTAATGAGTCTGAAGAAAGGCATTCAGGTCTGCCAGGATCGTGAGGTTTCACACTCGACACCCTCTGCCAACCCCGCAAGGGATTTGGCGCGAAGATATGTAGGTATGCATACAAAAAAAAAATGTCGTGGCGCGTAGACGTAGGTCGTAAACTACGTTCACCAGCATAAACTAAGATCACATCGCAGATTGTGGAAGGACGTATCTGATTAGCGTGAGTACAAAAGGGATGAAGCTAATTTTAAAAACTTAATTTTTTAGGTGTTGATAGTTTAGTTAGTTGATAGTCAAACTTCATTACTAAAAGAGCTAGGCGTCTTAAATTTTGCATATGAATTCTTTAGAGAACGTAGGTACTACCTAAGGATCCCACGGATGTGTTTTTGGCGTGAATAGTTTGTGTGAAACTTTGTAACTACATAATTATGCTAGTAACCTCAAATTTTGCAAATATTTTTTTAGGAAAAAGTTGCTTTCTAAAACAGTTTTTTTTTCAATTTGAAACAGTGGTCATTGTGGTTTCCCGTTGCTAACAGAGAGAAAATTAAAAGTGTCTCAATTTTTTGTATATATATACGCCAGAATATTGAAAACACTAAAATGTAATAGGTGGCAAGCTTATCACAAAAAGCGATGATAATTATATGTATAGCGATACTCCCTGTTAACAGTGTGCGCTATCAATAATGGTGAGTATGTGGCTGACACCATTGCGTAGTAACTGCGAAACAGTTTGATGTGTAAACAGACATTTTATACAGGCTTAATGGAAATGTGTCCCGATCCCGTTAAGGGGGTGTAGATGAGGTCACTAGCTAACTAATTATCCATGAGTATGCGGGGAAAAAGTGAACCAATCACGAGTTATATTTTTTTTCCTTTTTTAAAAAAGTAGGGTAATACAACTTTCAAAACAAGATTTAAAAAAAACTACGGCGTATTTTAGTATAAATATTTATTATCCAGTTACAGCTTACTCTAATACATTATAAAACACAATAAAATAAATAAAACATTCATAGTTTTGAAATAAGAGACAGAAAACTCTACATTTTTATGATTTTTACAATGTTGTTTGGAATAAAGTGTATTTTTTAAAAAAAAAATCAACATTTTAAAAACATCTACACATTATTAGCTATCCAACAAGATACAACATTTACACAAAAAGTTACATAATAAATTTTAATAAACATAAACAGGAAATGAACCTTGAATTTGAAATTTTCATTTTAATCAGTGCAAACATTTTATAGCTGTAAATCAATTAGAACACTAGATCTAGCGTTGCCTTAAATTGATTTACAGCTCATTTTCAAAGTGAGATCCTCTATTCTTAATGTACAAGAGAAATAATAAACCACAGTAAAATAATTGAAAGCGTTAATGGATTTGAAATAAGAAATAAAAAGCTCTACATTTTTATGATTCTTACAATGCTGTTAGGAATAAAGTGTAAATTTCTTCAAAAAATAACCAATGAACTTGGATGGCAGAACATCTTAAAAACGTCTACACATTATTGTCTAACCAATGTGCTACAATTTATCATAATAGCTATCCTATTGTCAAAATAATTTGAGGTAATACAGAGACCAGGTGCAAGTACTAAAAAAATGTCGGAATGTTTCTTAAACAAGATAACTTATTATGCGACAAAAGACAGTAGGCTTAGCTATGAATGAAGGGACTGGTGAAAAGCTAAGAGTTCTTGTTTTGAAAGTTGTATTACCCTATTTTTAAAAAAAAAGGAAAAAAAATATAACTCGTGATTGGTTCACTTTTTCCCCGCATACTCATGGGTAATTAGTTAGCTAGTGACCTCATCTACACCCCCTTAACGGGATCGGGACACATTTTCAATAAGCCTGTATATTATCTATGCTTATTATAAAACTGTAACAATGTGAATTCTGCACATTAAAAGCGAGTTATCTATACTGTTAATAAAGAGGAAAGGTTTTATTGTTTGTTTGTATTGAATAAAATCCGAAACTAGTGGACTGATTTTAAAAATTCTTTCACCATCAAAAGCCAACATTATCCCTGACGAACATGGGCTTTATTTGTATCTAGAAAAAAAAGAGATTT
>NJDC01005362.1:72265-88523 GCA_002245475.1 Calephelis virginiensis
TTACCAGATACGGCAGATCATCGAAGTAAATCAGAAAAAGAAATGGTCCTAGAATTTATCCTTGGGGCACACCAAAGGTGCCTTTGAACCTTTTGAAGAGGACAAGTGTCCATTTACATAAATCTTTTAAGTCCTATTTTGTAAATATGATTTCATAAGACTAAGAGCTTGATTTTTAATGCCATAATGTTGCAATTTTTTTATCAGAATATCATGCCGTACACAATCTGAAATCTTAGATAAATCACAAAATATTCCTAAGGCGTCTTGTGATTTCTCTCAAGCTTTAAATATTTGTTGAACAAACTTTGTTCCAGCATCAATAGTGGAACGACCTCGGGTGAAACCAAATTGATTTAAAATGCAAAATGTTATTTGCGAAGAATTGTGCACTCAATTAATCCAGCACATTTTTTTCGAAAATTTTGCTTAGAGTCGGTAATATATAAATAGGTTTATAGTTACTTAGATCACATTTATAACTAAAGGGAATATTTTGCTATGCTTCATTAAATCAGGAAAAACACCCTCGTCAATGCACTTGCGGAAAATTAGCGCTAAATGTAAAGCTATGCCATCTACAATGACACTATGTTTACAGAGAGACCAATAGTCTTCTTTATTTTCAGTGACTTAAACGCTTGAATTATTTTAAAAGAATCAATGGGCTTAAAACAAATTTAACTACATTTTGAGTGCAAAAGGGTTTAAAACTTTTGACAGGTTTAAGAGTGTTACTTGGCATCAAACCGCTGAATGTTTGGGACAACTAGCCAAATTTCATGTATTATCATTTGCTTTATTAAATGAAGAACCGACACAATTTGAAAATGTAAAAAAGGAAATCGCGTTTGCTACAGATTCTTTCGAAACTTTACTTAGAAGTTGTTTGTCTCAAGTTATTAACGCAACAGACGAAAAAGACAAAGAACGGATTACTAATTTCATAGAATGTAACATTAATAATGAAATATTTTCAAAGCTGTTTAAACCAGTGACTAAAGAAGTAATTATTCATGGAGACTATCGACCTAACAATTTGATGTACAAAATAGAGGTGAATACATTATATATCTATTATTATACTTTTAAGTAAATAGAGAAAAATCTTTTTAAAATTAAGCATTAGAAGGTCACATTTTTATGCACTTTTGCTAATAATGTTAACGAATTTTCAATAAACATTTTGTTAAGTCTTGAGACCTTATCGAGTAGTACAATAATTTTACAGTAGTTCGTAAACAGCGAACAAAAACAAGGTTCCAAAATCAATACATTTTAAGCCATAAAAATAGGTTAACTGATTTTTTTTGTCTAGTTTTTCGTAAAGTCTAGAAAACTGATACTTAAGCGGGCCGCACAATTACGGTTGTGGTTAGTTTTTTTTAGTTGCAGCAAGAAAAAAATAATCCCCATTTCTTTCAATCATCGCATGTCGCTTGGCCGAGTAGACTATTTTTACTTATTCTTTCTTTTTAATTTGTTAGTAAAGAAAATTTATTTGAAAGTAAATTTAGAGAAAAATTAGAAAAATGAAAATTCAATACTCATATCTAAGACAGACATCTGTCGGTTCAGCTATTATATTATGAAAAGTAATAAAATAATTAACAAATTGTGTCATTGTCAAATCTCTGCATTTGAGGGGTGTCATTTTAAACTTCTGATATAAAAATGAAACATCGATTCTGAACTGATGAACCAGTGTCAATTATATTTTTTTTGTTGTATAAGTTTTTATCTATTTTGCTTCCCTACTCTCCGGGACGGAACACGACAAAGTCGTTATATCGTCGTAAATCACTCAACCATCAGTAGTTTCGTTAGTGAAGAATTTATGTGAAGTGATGAGTGCTCGCCTTTTACGAACTACCTAGAGCAGCCTTTCCCAAAGTGGGCGATAACGCCCCCTTGTGGACGCTGGAAGCCTAGAGGGGAGCGGTATAAATCTTGAAAAAAATGTTTTTTTTTAAACTAGACGCAACAAATATGTTATTGAGGTTAATGACAAGAAAAAAACGAGGGGGGGGCGCTACAAAACAACTGATTTTCAAAGTGGGCATGAAATAAGTTTGGGAACCTCTGATCTAGAGGGAAGCAGATGGTCGATTCTACTCAGCGGACCTAAACCAACACTGGGAAAAGATTAGCAAAAACATTTTACAAATTATCAGTGAATTTGGACCACATTTTGTGCTGTACGTGCTATGAGCATACTGCCACGATACTCGCTTTCTATAAATTTGCTTTACTCATTAAGGTTTCATAATTCGAAAAGAAAACATGGAACCCTTAATAGATCACTTTGTTGTCTGTCTATCTGATAAGTCCCTTTTCCTCACGAATACGTGGAGATATCAAGCTGAAATTTATATCAAATACTCAGGTCTTCTATCAAATCAAACTTCCGCTCAAAGTTTGCCTAGGAACCAACAAACACTAAATGTACGACGCTTGTAACAAAATAAAAAAAAACTTTAAATAATCAATACTTTTCTCTGAAATCAAATCTAAATCACGAAAGTTTTTTTTCGGACTACACTCGTATTTACAAAAAAATATAAGACTTAAGGTTTGGTTTCCTTGGAAATATGTATTATTTTTATATACTAAAATTGTTTAAATGATGTGACAATGATTTACAGTATTCTCCACTGGTCAAATAGCAATTTTCGCCAATAACAAACACAATATGTGAACGGCAAATTGACAGTATAACATATTTTTTCGCAATGTACGTGTGAAAAACTTGTTCATAAATATTTACTGTAGTCTTTGCTTTAAAGCAAAGGCATTTGAAGTCAGTCATAAGTTGCTCTCAAAAGCCCGATTCAGCTGTCAAATGGATTGTTTATTTTTTTGTAATTCTGGTAAACACACGCCCTCTGTTTAGCCTTTTAAAATGTAAAATTTGACAAATATTTGAAGAAGTTTCATTATTATTGCAGTATTAAAAGTTGAACTCATTTTTGTGATTAGTCATTATTTTAGTTGAATTCTACCTTAATCTTACTCTTCCTGTTTATAGTATATAAAAATAAAATTCTCGATCCCAGCAAGACGAAAAAAGTGTAGTTTACTTCATAGCGTTAAAGATTGCCAAAATAGAAATAGAATTTAGACTATCGCCATTATTGAAATGATAAAGCTCCTTTTTAAAATATATTTAAATTAGTAAATGTCCGTTATATAAATACATAACGAATAGTAATAGATATAAAGACATTTTATAAAACAACTAATAGTTACTAATAATTAGTTACTGTATACATTTTATGCTTGTTGGATTCAGGGTGGATTTGGTTTATGTTCTTTCCGCAAATTTTCGGAACTTGCAAGTAAATCAAAACCTATAGAATACTTTTCATGAATTCAGAAAATTGAATTTTAGTACGAAGCAACGTCATATAGCACAGATAAAGGAAAAATTGCTAAAACTATACATTTTAAGTTATATGTATAAAGGGTTACAACTAAAGCACAAACCAAATTTTTAAAAACGGTTCGGAATCGATAGACACTTTCGAATTATGAAAAAACTAAAACTAAAAAAAATCAATTTTTAATTTTTATACAACGCAAAATACATGACGTAAACAAAGCATAAAACTGGTTTCCACCGACCGCAATCGCATTCACACGCTGGTGACGTCAAGACTCGTACCTACTACGTAGCGTGACAACAAATGAAGCATTTTTGCGGACTGCTTTAAATGAATGTTTATTATAACGATTTAAGCCTTTACCCCCTATGTTAAACTTTGGTCGGTACTTTCAAAGTTACCCTGTATATAGCAAAATATCGACAAAGTTCGGTGCGCGATTCTGACTTTTACTTGGACGGTTTCATTTATTATGAAACATGTTATTTGCAGAATGAAAAATGTGAAGTGGTCACATTAGACCTCCAAACAATTCGGTGTAGCTCGCCTGTATGCGATCTAATGTACTTTCTGGACTGTGGTTTATATGAAGAATACCGTGAAAAATATTATCAAGCTGCAATAGATCATTACTATTCGGAGTTAAAGTCAGCTCTTCAACGATTAAAACTTAACCCAGACGAAGTTTACAGTAGAGACAATTTTGATTATGATTTAAAAGAGGTAAGTTTAAATTTGATTTGATTTTTATCTTAAAAGATTTTCTTTTTTTCAAAATGCCAGCACAGTGTGAAATATTTAACCATCAGTTTTTTTTTTCATCAACTGTCCATTAACAAAAAATTGTATTATGCAGTGCATGAATGTGCAGAATTTGTAACGTTTTAGTTATAAGTTCACAAAATTGACAACACTTCAAATTTAGTTATTAACGTAAGATAGAAAATCACGAAGACGTGAACAAAGACGAACGGACGTGAGTGTGTATACGAAGTTTATATCTAGTATGTATATCTGTAAGTAGACGAAGTTGGAAATACCATATTTGCTTCTTTTATATAACAGACCCTTAAAACTGCAAAACCCGACTCCAACTATTTTATTTGGCAAAGGTAGAAAATGGTTCCTAGATGATATCACATTTTATCAATAACCTACTACTAGTTTTGAGTTACATTTAAATAATGCATATGTTTTGCTGTGTGTGTAACTCAAAAACCATTAATCGGATCATAAATAATTAAATGAATATGAAACAACCTTGGAATCATGAAATACCTTTTCTGAAAAAGAATTTTTAAAGTCAGGTCGTAACGGGCCCAGTAATCGTATATCAAACATAAAAAACAGTCGAATTGAGAACCTCCTCTTTTTTAGAGTCACAAAGCAGTACCGTCCAAAATTAAAATATATTAAAAAAATATTTTATTATTACAGATGTTGCCGTACACAGTAACCTTGGGGATGTGCCTACTCCTGATCATATCGGCGGATGAAGATACAGCCCCTAAGGAAACATATGAAGACTTTAACGAAATTTTCATAGAGAACTCACTCTTTAAGAAGAGATTAAAAGAATTTATCCAGTTTTACTCCAAAGTTGAGGTTATACCTTGAACTTTTTCTTCTGCTATTGATGCAAAATGTACAATAATGTTTTGACCTGTTTTGTCCAGTATTTTTTAACAATGTTAGCTTTAACTCTTCACTAGCCATACCTAAGCATTTACCTAATTAGTTAGTATACTAGATTTTAAACTAAGGTCCCTTGTGTGCTAAGCTGGAAACATATTATCAGCGGCGGCTTCTGGACGTGACTGATAAATGCGTATATACATACCGTCCGCGGACATTTTCGCTGACATAAACATCCAGCGCGCTAGATATCTTTCGGACGTCCGCGACTTACGTTTCGATAGTTTGCAAGGCTACTGAAGCTTTTTCATTATCTACATACCCTATGATTCGCGGCTGTCAGCCGTGTCTGTTAACCACGTCCGATAGTTTATTTCCAGCTTACATCATTCGCATGGCAGTGTCGAATGGTTTGTGAAAGTTTTATTTCAAGGTTTCAATATTTTAGGTCTGCAATATACACGTGGACATTCTTAATATAATACAGTGTCAAAATTTGGAAACCAAATGTCAAACTCAGCGAATACATACAAATCAATGGACTATACACGAACAGAAATTTTCCATATTTCGAAATTCCATAAGTCAGTGCATTCGGAATCGCGTAACGAAAAAGGCATTCCGAAAGCAATTCTTCTAAATATTGTGATTAAATCGAACCACACTCTCAAAAATTCCTTACTTAGATTAAAATAAAACTCTTCTAAATAATAAATAAACATAATTTAATATATATTTTGTATTTCAATTTATACCTTTATATAATTTGAAATAGTAAAATAAAGTCAAATAACAAATTATTATTATTATTTGCCATTTGTAGGTGACCCAGAAATAGTTTTTTTAAGCGTACTCAATGACTTGGCCCTTTTAACTGAGCTTTGGATTATGAATTAAAAAAAGAAACTAATTTTGTTTCGACATTCCGGAATTCCGCATGTATGTAGCGGCACTTAACCCCGGACTGAAAATTGAAAAAGATGTGCGATATAAGTTTGTGATGTCATTCTTTTAAATTCTAAACGAATTGGACCGATTACGAAGTGATTTCTTTAAACCTGAAACAGTCGAAATCGTTATCAGCTTTATCACGGAAAGGTATTGTCAAGGGTCATATAATTTAGGATTCTAATATGATCTGCCATATGTCTGTTTTCCTTTTCCTCTCCTGATGATAGTTCATCCTCCAAGTAAATTACTGAAACCAAATCGAAGTAAATAAATACTGAGTCTTGGTACAAATAAGAAAAAAACTTATAATTTAAAATAAGAAAAGAAATTAACATTTAAGACATCATTTACTTTAACTATTAGGTACCTCTAGTTTTCAATAAATTTTATGTCAGCCAACTTATTCAATTGCTCTCGTTTTTAACTTGACCTTAATAGGAACTTTCAACAGTTAACCACGAAACGATTTAAAGCTATTTACCTCGTGCTATCCATATAGGCCGTTAAGTCTAAATCCGGCTCAGGGCTTTACAAATATGGAATTGAAATTATGCAAAAATAAATTCTAGTAACATTTCTTCGATCTTTAAATTCTGAGTCTATTTCTTTAGCTTTTACTTGCCAAATCCTTATAATATAAATCAAAATTTTATTATAATTTTTAATCGTTATGTCAGTATGATTATTATTAATTTAATTATAATTTAACAAACTCAAGTGGCTTTCTATCCGTGTTCGCATAAATACTCATGCTTTCTCTCCTTATAATGAGGATATGAAAGAAAAAACAAAACTGTAACTGTGCATATAAATAACACGAAATTATTTATTAAATAACTAATTATATTACGTGTATATGCCATTTAATTAGATTACCATACTTACCGATGTCATATTAGAGTCTAGTAATAAAAATATACTAGCTTGTAAGCGAAAAATATTAATCTTTCATTTATTTTTCTTTCATGTTTTTTACAAATTTAATACATACCTTACTATATTTTTTAAACATAGTTAAAATTATTAACTAACACGTCTTAGGTTAGTTTGCTTGAAAGTTACCATTATGTTCCTTTTAAGAGGAAATTGAGTTCCTTTAAGTTTTTCAAGGGAGTTGAAGTAAGATTGCAACATGTAATATGCGATAAAATCATTTACATAAAATCGAACACACGTGCAACGTGTTGTTCATTGCTGACTAGATCCTAAGTTCAATATATACTTTTGGATACATTATTTTAAGAGTCCAATAAAAATCAAGACACGAGACATGTCGCTGCTTGTATACTGGCAAAATCCTAATGAAGATCTCATTATTGCAATAGTCTCCATGAATTATTACTTCTTTTAACATTGGTCTAAAGAGCTTTGAAATTTTTTCTCTATTTAACAGACCTATAAAATTAACAATCTGATTTTTGTTTTCATCCACCGTTGCTTCTATAACTTGAGGTGAATAAGTTCTAACTATTATTTCAAATGTATCTCTAGAGTATGTGATTTACTTCTTTACATTTTCAAATTGAATCGGTTCTTCATTTAATAAAGCAAACGATAATGCTGTAACATAGCTAGTTGTACCAAACTTTCAGCGGTTTGATGCCAAGTAACGCTCTTAAACCTGTCAAAAGGTATAAATCCCATCGAAGTCAAATCTTCCAATACTAGAGTTTCTGAGAAATGTTCACTGGAACAACTGTAATATCTTGCTGTGCGTAATCATGTAATCTATGTTCTTCTGGAACACCATATCTCTCTTCTAAATCTCTGTTACTTTTCAAGAGGTATTGTAGAATAAAGCTTAAATTCGATCGATAAACTCCATGCTATTTCTAATATCTAGACCACTTTAGCGAATAATTTTAAATCTGGTTTTCAGCAGACGATATAATAGCTAAGAAGATGTAACTGCTATAATTAACACCTTCACTGTCAACTTGCAATCTACGTTCTTCTGGAATACTATTTTTATTTTTATGATATTGGAAGGCAAACAAGCAGACGGTTTTCCTGATGGTAAGAAATTTATGCCGCCTAGATACACCAAAGGTGGTAACGGTGAGCTGCCTACCTGAGGCTGAGGTGTAAGGTTTCGAGCAAAAATAAGTTTACTGGCTACATTTTACCTAGACATTTTTTCAACTCCTCTATAGATGTACTTTGAAATATAACCAAATGTAACAAGAACTGCTGGTCAAATAATTTGTTTAATTTTAATTTTATCAGTGTTTATTCATCATCTAAACATAACATTATCTAGCAAAGGTGCGATATATCATAATGACTTTCGTTTGTAGATTCAGAATTATCAGACAATTTCACAATATTTTGTGTAACTCAAATAATTTTGAATTATGCAACAGAATGATTTACATTCCTACTTCTGAGTTGATTATAGGCAAAGACTGTCCAGGGGCAGCTAATAAATTAAAAAGATGAACTGCGCTTTTGCCATGAGGGGCCTTTGCCATGGGGGAGTTTTCATGAGCTATTTGTATGAAAATTTTAAACTGCACCTCTTCTGGAGACTATGAAAAATAAATTTTAAACCAAAAGCGCTATAGATTTCAGTACTTATATTACCAAACGTGATGCTCAGTGTAGGACGACCTAGGTTCGGATACTATGTATACTATGAGTTGTAATAGATTACGTTTGGTAATATACGTATACTTGTGCAGGTGCTTTCCAGGCACGGATGCTTCGGGAAGTATCTGCACAAGATCGCGAGAGGCGCCCCCCCCCCCCTCCTGCCATGAGTGCGGGGCGCTAGAAGATACGGCGTCCCACACGCTGGGGGAGTGCGTCGCGTCCGAGTCACAGCGGCGTATTCTCTCAGCGGTCGTAGGAGAGGACCTCTCGCTGCCGAGCGTCATCAATGCCATGCTCGGTTGTGACAGGTCCTGGCAGGCGGTGGACACCTTTTGCGAAGAAGTCATTACGCAAAAGGAGACCGCGGAGCGGGCCCGGGAGGACGATCCTAACTCAGGCCCGCTCCGGCGCAGGTGGACCGAAGCTGCAAGAAGGCGGTTCCTACGCCTTCAAAGCGCCTCCGATGTGGGGTTGCAGGGGGGAGTCGGGGGACTCTCTTCGGCCAGCACGGCCTCGCAAGCCTGAGGGGTGACTCCAATGGCCGGAGTTGCTCCTCTCCTCTAGGAGGAAGCCCGGTAAGGACCGGGCCGTAGCCGCGGAGCGAGATGGTGAGTGCCAACGCGACATCTATCGTATCGAAATCTATAGAGCTTCTGGCTTAAAATTTATTTAACAGTAGAAGTGCTGGTCAACATTTTTATTCAAATAATTCACGAAACTCTAGCGACTGGACGCCGTAAAATCATGGCTCCTCGTGGTAAGGACACGGGTCATATTTTTAATTCATTTTCAGCTCCTGAACTATCCTCGCATAAAATGAACTTAGAACTAGAAATGCAAATCATTCTGTTACGTAATTTAAAATTATTTCACTTATATAAATTCTTCTGATTTTTTTCTGATACTTTAAATATACAACCGAAAGTGATTTATCACATCTTTGCCAGATAATATTATGATTAGATGTAGTATAAATACTGATATAATTAAAAATAAACAACTTATTTGACCAGAACTTCTCGTTATATTTTTAAGTACAACTATGGAGGAGTCGAAAAAATGTCTAGATAATATGTTGATAACTATAGCTAACAAAATTATGAAAATTGTAAAATAACAATTAAGCAAGTTGACAGTGGAGGTGCTAATTTTAGCAGTTACATCTTCGTAGCAGTTATATCGTCTGCTGGAAAACCAGATTTGAAATTATTCGCTAAAGTAGGCATACCTAGAGGTGAGATTAGAAATAGCATGGAGTTTATCTATCGAATTAAAGCGTTATTCTACAATACCAGGCATGTGGCCTTTAGACGCCCTAAATATTATGGGTGTGTCGCTGCTCTCTGTTAAGCCTATTATGCAAGTCAACCGGCTACCCTACCCTTCGGACCAGAACTTGATACTGAGAAATGTTAACTTTTATTTAAAGATATTAAAAAAATCTTCTTGGTCACTGCACATTCTTTGACCTCTAATAAGCCTCTTACGAGCAGTCATGTACGCAGGAAAGTGGCCTACTCTACACAAGGATACGGACTAACACGGATGATGAGAGCTATGGTATTTTTTAAAGAAGTTAGTTAAGCGTGATAACACATAACTTAGCTGATTGCAAGTGAATGAAGATGTCATGAAACAAGATGCGTGTGGTAGTGTACTGATTGTCAAGGATGCTGAAATCCAGGGTCATTCCAGTTTGCCCAACGAAGCTTTGTCCCACCAGTAGGACGAATGGAAATACGATTTATTTATATTTTATGCGATTCCCATATATCCCACTAATGTGACAATAATTGGTTCTTAAAGTACAAACGATAAAGTTATTATCATTTGAAACTAAAATGAAAGTCTAGTTACGGGTAAAATAAAAAACAGCATATAAATCATCTTTCACTTAATTACTTATAAATTCTATCTACTTATCGCCTCTGTGGTCTAGCGGTTCAGGTGTTGGACTTGACTGCATAAGGTCCAGGGTTCGAATCCCGGATCGGACAACAAAAGAAAATTTGCGTCTTCGCATTGGATATGTGCCCGGTTGGCGATAGGCTTTTTTTAAGTGAATCCATAAAATCCTTTATAAATTTCTGTTATCTAATACCTGCAATTACATGCCTTTTACTTACCATGCCATACCATTCAACCTAGACCATGAAGCTATAACTACTGGAGGTTATAGCCTCTGTGGTCCAACAGTCCGGCGTCGGACTTGACTTTTTGAAGTTCAGGATTAGATCCGTAGGTCGGGCAACGAAAAAAATATTAGAAAATGTATATTTTCAATTTTCTAATAAAATTAACGTTGCCCAGGATTGGTTGTGCCCGGTTAGCGATACGCTTGCCACCTATCACATTGTGAGACTTAGTGTCTTCGGCTAGTCGTGGGTGCCCTGGTTATGCCTCTGCCTACCTCTTCGGGAACGTAGGCGTGAAAATACCTTTTTTTTACCTATAAGTTGTGTATAATTATTACGGCTAAAATCGTTCGTTCCATCAGAAATGATGGTGGGACGAACGGGAATACAAGTTTTACATTTTATTAAATTCCCGTTTGTCCTACTGGTGGGACAAAGCTTGGTGAGACGAACGGGAATAACCACGAAGTCCGTGCAAAGTGAAGAAGAGAAAGCATGTATTATGATATTGTTTTCATAAACACAATACTTAGTAATAAAATCTGTTTATATGCATAAGCATATAAACTGACTTATGCATATAAACAGATAACGTTACTTATGACGTACTCAGATACAAACCTCAATAATTAACATTTAATCTTTCATTAAATCACAATTTTTAATCGAAAACATCGACTTAATGACTGAATAAAAGTTAATTGACGTCTCTGAGTATTAGTATTATTTCTCAATTGAAAAATGTTTTCCTGAAATTATTTTTATTGAATGATTGTCTTAACAGTGTATACATGATGATAACAAAACCATAATCATAAAGGTATTACGAGTATTATTAGCGACTGTTGCTAGAATTAGATTTCATGAATTAAATACACATGTGATGAATATTTAAGTATTTCTATTTAGGACCCCCGACACGTGCATGCGTGTGTGCGTAGTATGTATATATTAAAGTAATCAAAGAACACACACAGTTTCAAGACCTATATATGCTCTCGAACTAGAGACTTGAATAAGGTCTCATCATGGTCTCATCCATTTTACATTCGAATTCATTATATAGTATGCAATAGGTAAGCCCCCTTCACATAGACCATACACAAGGCACTTGTGCCGTCGTTCAGAAAAAAAAGTATCGAAATAGATTATTTATTTATGGTTCCAAATTCAAACTTTTGTTTCTTTTATTGGCACAACTCAGTTTAGCGCAACTTTCATATAAAAAAATTAAAAAAATAAGTTTGCTATGTTTTTTATTCGCCCCAATCATATGACACTAGTTGCCTTATATCTAAATGGCTTTAGACCTACTTTCAAACTATACGGGTTATACTTTTTCAAGTAAACTTTAAACAAATTCGGATTTGCTATGTATCTATGGAAGTCCCGCCTCTTGTTACGTAGTATTTATATACTCTTTGGCACAACTGTGTTCCATTTTGGCGCGGAGTTTGAGTTGCATCTGTTATTTATATTAAATACAGTGCTGTTTTAGTTATATTATGTCTACCCACTTACTAATAAAACTTACGCGCCCGTTGGTCTAGTGTCACATCACTTTTGCTAACAAAAAAATCAAGTCAAATGGCGTGTAAGATTTATTAATAAGTGTAAGTGTGTATTGCGAATTTTATAATGGACAAAAACATTAATCAAAGAGTTTTTCTTATATTTTCCATCGCCAATGAAATTTCGTGTTCGGAGTAAATAAAAATGTTACAGAAGGCTTACAGTGAAGCGACCTATGAGTTATATTAATTTTATATAACAGCTCACGTTCAACTTTTTAATAGTTGTTGCTATTTTTTAATGGTTGTTGCTAATCTCGCGTTTTTTACAACTTCACCGGACTATAGACTAAGGTAGCTATAGACTAAGGTAAGCTAGCTCATTCAGCAGTACAGGAAAAATACGAGGGGGTCTTTAATAATTCTTAAAAAAAAGGAGAGATATTAAGAGCATTTTTGCTGAATAAGTGTATGAGATTACTTACGTCGAGTTTGAGCAATTTACTGTGATAAGCGTATACTATTATGTTAAGAAAGTACCAGGAATATTTTAATAATACAAAAACTGTTTACTTTAAAGTATGCTCCTTCAAAAACTATACACTTACGTCAATTAATAATGTAATGATCAAAACACACTTTTTCTTATCCACTGTACACTTTATTTAATACTTTTCGTTACCCTATAGCCAACCGGTTTCACTTTTTACAGCATCATCAGGAGATAAAAGAGATGTTATTATTTGTCGCTAAAAGTACCTAAACAGACAGATTACTTCTAGCTTTTGTCATAAAATAATTAATTCCAGGTCTAGGTCTTTATTATATTAATCCTGGAGTTTATATTCGCTGAATAACACCCAAAAGACAGACATATAATTTGCTTACTTTAGGGTTAAATTCAATTTGTGTAACTTGTCCAAGTTGTATTTAAATTCGTACAAATTAATTAGAGTCAATAAACTCAATTTTATTTTCATACTAACCCAATTTTACCCATTTCCCACTGATTTTTTAGTGAGCAGTGTAAAAAAGTGTCATATAACCTTCTTCGGGACATACGGGTACGTAGTATATACCAGGGACATGTCATCACGATAGGTTCATTAGATTCGACGTGAATCGCGGTCATGTTAAATACAGAGAGACCGAAAAAATCTAAAATTGTGTTCTGCTGCCCCTTTTTAAATATCTTCAATATACAGAATTCCGTCTTCGATACTTTTAAATTATGTATAGATATAGTTAAATTATTTTCGGTTTGTGGAAAAATGTTTTTCCTCTTCTAATAGTAACAAGTAATCAAATAAACAAGGTATCTTCACATCCATGTCCCCGATGAGGTAGGCAGAGGCACAACCACGACAAGCCGAAAACACTAAGTCCTGCAATGTGATAGGTGGCAAGCCTATCGCCAACCGGGCACATATCCAATCCCGAGCAACATTTTTGTATTAGAATATTGGAAAAACCAATCCCGGGCACAGTTGTTATTTTTGTTAGAAAATTGAAAACATACATTTCCTATTTTTTTTTTGCCCAACCCGACGATCAAACCCGAGACCTCAAGAAGTCTGACGACGGACTCTAGCAGTCACAGAGGCGAATCAATATATTATTTCATTTCATTTAAATTCGCATATTTCTTTAGTCAAGATTTAATAGAAAGTAGTAGCTCTTAAAACTCTTTATTAAAAATGTAGGTAAAATTTCAACACAGACTTCAAAAATAAGGAGGCTATCAGCACAAAACATAAACCTGCAGTTTTTCTTTTTTTTTCGACTGTACTTTTTTTGTACATTTATTATGTGATTACTCGGCCAATAACAACCAAATTTGTATAGTTCGTTTTTCAAAAAGTAAGTTATAATTCAGCGGGCGTGCAAAGTGTGCACTGCACGCATATCCAAGATGGCGGTAAAATGAGCGACTTGTTACAATCTAATTTGTTATATTAAATAGCCATCCCACCTGCAAGCTATGAAATGTCATGTGAAAAACGGCCGGAGTGTCTGTTGGGATTTTTATTTTTAATAAGAAAATTGAATAATTTTGTTTTTACAAAACTCAGCAAAACATTTAGATGTGGGACGGCATAACCGGTATTGCATGAGGGCGCTCTAACAGCTAGCGGCGGCCCTGGTCACATATAAAACAGGTGGTCCCATATAAACTTAACAAAATACCACATGTGGTTTTTCAGTTTCAATTAACCCTATTAATTTTATAAATGCGAAAGTTTGTCTGTTTGTTTGTTTGTTTCTTACTCCTCCACGCAAAAAACTGCTGAACAAATTTTCATGAAATTTGGTACGCACATAGAGGGTAACTTGGATTAACACATAGGATAGTTTTTATCCCGAAAAATTGATCCTATGGTACTATTAACCACGTGGCAACGCCGCGGGCAACAGCTAGTAAGACATATATGAGTGTATGTAAAATCAATAAAACATTATTGACATTTCACGTATGTGTATCTGTTTATTATTTATACAAGAACTGTTCTTATTTGCGCAATAATTACTTCATAATAATGATAAAGCTGAATGTGTACTATCTGTTTGGTAAAAATAGATTATAAATTTAAAATCCCTATTATCTTATACACTTGTTTTATATAGAATAATTCTTAAAACAATTAAAGTGATGCAATAGATTTTTCATAGTCAGAAGTCAGTATTAATTTCACCTATGTAAATAGTTACAATGTACAGAATATTTTTTCTCGTTATGTTTGTTATAGGTATGATTAATATGAAGCAAAAAAAGAAGCTGGTAAATTAATTTGAAACGAACAACAAAGTTTTTAATTATAACACTCTTCGTTGTGCGTCGTGGGATAAAATAATTAAAAGGAAGAAGAAACGATTATCTTGTGGCACGTTTTTTTGAAAGCTTCAGGCTTGTATCAGGTCTATTAGCGGTGGTAGCATCTATAGTAGCATCTATTGTAATCCCAAATTTTACTTTTTTCCTTAAATATTTTGTACCGTAAGGGTGATAATCTCTAGGAACTGATAATGCTCTTAATGATAACCAGTTTAGATGCGTTCCTAAATGGCCTTAGCCATAAGATGGCTACGTACCAATTCCCTAATTAATAGTTAATAATTAGTTAACCAGTTGCCTCTTTTCCACCATCAAGAGAATCTTACATTTATTCGTTATACAATCCTGAAAAGTACTTTAGTAAACTCAGTGAATTGAGATATAAATACTCAACTATCGTTATCTATGTACTCCTCACAGTTATCTATGTACTCGTAGCGTCACCTCTCGGAATTAGTCAGGAAACTATCCGTAGATAGATACCAGTAAGAATCGATTAGTTGCCTTTCACAAATTACCGTGTGATAGAAAAATGTATACTGAATAATACGAATTATTACTATGGGGGAATATAGAATCATATCTAAGAATCGATTCTGTGGTCAAGCGGTCCAGGTGTTGGACTTGACTGCATGAGGTCCCGGGTCAAGTCGGGCAACAAAAAGAAAATTTAGTTTTTCCAATGTTCTAATAAAAAAATGTTGGTCGGTATTGGATATGTGCCCGGTTGGCCAGCTTGCGACCTATCACACCACAATGTGACTTAGTGTCTTCGGCTAGTCGTAGGTGCCCTGGTTGTGCCTCTGCCTACCTCTTCGGGGATATGGGCGTATTTTTTTTATATCTAAGAATTATTTTGAATTGAAATCTTATAACAACAAGTAATCTGTCTTATGTAACGGCCCTGAATATAATAACTATTCATTTAAAACGAAGTTTGCGATCTGGGACACTCCGTATATTCTAACAACTGGCCATTATCTAGTGCATGCACTCATGCAAATATTGTTATCTCATCTATCTATCTACAAAACAAGGAAGTTATTTCTAGGAGTATGTCTATAAGATGCTCATTTCTCATCAGTAAAGTGGTGCATTGCAGTTCACATTGCAAAAACATAAAATTGTAAGTATGTACCTATTAGACTTTTTCTATTTTCGTCTATCTCAAAAAGTGGCTAAGTGCGAGTTGGGTTGATGGGCTTAGGAAGCATAGAT
>NJDC01005362.1:88632-116313 GCA_002245475.1 Calephelis virginiensis
ATCATTACAGATGAAATTCACATTTTAGAATGGCCATAACTTTCGTTTCGTTTCGTTTCGTTTAAAATTTATAGAAAATTTATCCTAAGCACAGGTCAAGTGCTAAAATAAAAATACGTTGTAAGAAAAAAAATGTTTTTTGCTTGTAACAAATTAAAGCATGTTGAAGTTTTTTACTTATTTTAATATTTTTAGATTTACAATCATAAAGCTGTCCACAAAAAACATTCTAATTTCCAAGTTTCAATTGTGCAGTCTCAGTATTTTTTAATAAAATGGATGTTACATGCGGATGGACGGACAGAGGAATATATAAAATCAAGGTCATCTAGAATCTTCGAGGGTTCCGTATTTTGCCACTCGGCTACGGAACTTTATAAATTAATTAACAAAATTATTATGTGCCTACTACGAGCTTAATTTAAAAAAATCTTTAAGGCTCAAAAAAGGTTTTTACGAAGAAGGAAAATTGCTAGAAAAACAGGATATTTTTTTTAATTTCCCCTTACAAACTGTCTAGCAGTAATTAGGTCAAGCAGGATGAAGTTTGCCGGGTTAGGTTAGCTAGTTATAAGCATATTTCTCATGGGAGGCATGGGATAAGGCACCAAACTATTGGTTACACCAAAGATGGTAATAACAATACCAAAATGTAGTAGAAAAATATTGAGATAGTTTAACCTTTCACATTGTAATAGAAGAGGTATTAAATATAAGTTTACACAACAAAAAATGTGCTTTTTCAATTTTCTAATAATAACAACTTCGCCCGGGATTGGATATATACCCAGTTGGTGATAGGCTTGCCACCTATCCTATTGTGGGTGCCCTGGTTGTACCTCTTCCTACCGCTTCAGGGTAACAGGCGCAGACACTTAATTAATTTACTATTGGTCACCACCAAAGTGTCGTTCTGGTAGAGATGTCGCTTTTACATCATTTAAAATTTTGAAAATGTCACAGTTTTTTTATCTTACCTCCACCTCCGTGTTGGTCCGTGTTCTTTTGCAGCATAGATCATCTGATTTCCTACCAGGCAGCTCGTAAAAGGCGATCATAGGCTTACCGTCACTAACAACTTAACATCCGACTAGATGGTAGAGTTTCGCAGCGACTCGCCCGGAATGTTATCACCGTCTTACCTATTCCTGCCACCATAACGTCAGTGCTAGCCGTTGACGTGTTCTGGTTCGAAGGATAACGTAGCCGCGAAACTTATTCTTGTTTGAGGCCTAACATCGCAGCCACAGGTTGGCAACGCACCATCAACACCTGTTTTACTAATTTCATGTTTTATAAATTATTCCAAGAGCAATTGTTTTTCAGAGGCATTCTATAAATAGAATAGAAATTAGAATTACATAATATTAACAAAAGTATTGTTGAGACAAATACACACTGTTGTACCAAGATTATGGAAAGTATCAAAGAATTTCTAGAAAAACTACTGAAATCTATTGCAAAAGAACATAAATATGATGACTGTAACATATCGATTAAACAAATTAGTAGTGGAGGCGCAAATTATAGCAGCTACATTTTTTTAGCTTCTATAACATCTGAGGGAAAGAAAGATTTAAAATTATTTGCTAAGGTAGCAGGATTAGGGGAAAAAATCAGAGAAGTTGCCGATCATATATACTCAAACGAAATTTTCTTCTACAATGATTTTATAAAAACGTATAAAAATTTAGAAGAAAAGTATGAAATTCCTGCAGAACACAGGTTACGCATACCCAAATATTATGGGTGCTCTACAAAAAAATTTCAAGAAAGCATAATCCTAGAAGACTTAACTGCGAGTGGATTCCAATCATTTGATCGCTTTAAAGGTGTAAGTTGGGAACAAACTCTTGATAGTATAGCACAATTGGCTAAATTTCATGCTTTATCTTTTGCATTATTAAAAACAGAGCCTGAAAAATTTGCGATAGCAAAAGAACAATTTTTATTTACTAACACAAAAACATTCTATGTTGATTTCATTAAAAATGTTAGTGATAAGGTGATTGAAGCTACAGAAGACAAAGATAAAAAACGAATAGCTAATTATATCCAAAAAACTTTAGAGAGTGAAAACTTTCACTACTTTTATAAGCCTATAAAAAAGGATGTGTTAATACATGGAGATTACCGACCTAATAATTTGATGTATAAATATGAGGTAAGTTTTTATTTAAATAAAGGAATTCAAGAATTAGACCTGTGACTAATTTACATTAAAGTTTTATGTTTGTGAGATACTATGAGTACTTTATAATCACTGTGCACCACGCGCAGATCCAGTTTTTTTAGGAAAGTGATATCTTAATGTCAAACCCGCTGTTGAATTCCACATGCAGACATCGCGCTACGCTGACACAGCATTCACCTACTGAGAGTTTCCGTAGACATGTTTTGCCTCGAACTTCGCAATACATCATTATAGAATCTATTACCGGCGACAGATTTAAAAATCATTACGATTTAGGGACTTTCAAGAAAAGAGCTTACTCATGTTTCAAACAACGGCAATGCAACGGTAAGACCCCTGAGTATACAGCTGTTCAAGATCGTGGGTTCACTTTCCATCAGGTGGTTCATGCTCGTTTACCACCCATTTCATAAAAAAAACATATACCTATCTATCTATTTATATTAAACTGAATTATTATTATTTTTTTAGAACCGACTTAGGAGTTCATTGTAATGCTGTACTAATATGGGTTATGTCTCAAAAAGCTTGCCTGATACAGCTAGCTTCACAATTCATTTTCACATTTTAGGATGGAGTGTGCCAGGTGGTGGTTCTGGATCATCAAATGATTCATTGTGGAACGCCTGTGTTCGATCTTATGTACTTTATTATTTTTGGGTTTGATGACAGCTTACGCAAAACTCATTTTCAAGCTGCTATAGACTATTACTACACCCAATTAAGTGTAGCTCTTCAGCGTCTCAAACTGGATCCGAATGAAACTTACAGCCGGGAGGATTTTGAGTATGAGTTAAAAGAGGTAAGATAATACTTACTTATCTTCACGCCAAGTCCTACGGCCTGGTAAGGCAGAGGGTGTGGAGTAATAAATGTCACGATCCTTGCAGACCTGCCTAACTTTTTTCACAAACTCTCTTACAGCTCATTTCATAAAACACGCCGGTTTCTGAAATTCTTAACACCACCCTTGAATAAAACTTGATCAATTATACAAGGTGTTAGGCGCTTGGTTGGAAACTGATGACGAATGAAAACTGTGAAAATGTTGCATAATCTGTAAACACTTCCAGGAAAATAGGACTTCATAGATATTGTTATTATTTTTATATTGAATTTTTAATTATCTTAAAATTTCAACTCTTAGATTAATAACTCTTTTGTTTACAGATACAGAAGCCTAAAATAAATTTTGTTTGTAATGCATTAATTTACTGTATTAACATAATATGAATATAGGGTTTCCCCACAGATTAAAACATTAGTTGTAAGCATTGGTTTGCATCTGTGAAGAACGTAGGTACATTTAATCCAAATTTTGATTTGTTTCAATCAAAATTCAATTCAATTCAATCAATCGAAAATCGAAATTTGTGGTGGTGTGGAAGGCGTGATTGGGACGTGATTACAACCGCTGGATGATGTTTAATTCACTAATTTACTGTAGCATCTTCACGCCCATATCCCCGAAGATATAGGCAGAGGCACAACCAGGACACTCACGACCAGCTGAAGACAGTTAGTCTAACCTACTGAGAAACGTTGTGAAAATAGCATGATACCTCACAATTTTCACTAGTTGGTTGTAAAGATTCCACATGCTGTACAAATTATTGACAAGATATAGAAATTTACGAATGATATAATATGTGTGCGACTTCATATGTTAGCAATAATTATCTCACCGTCTTTTTCTGTTCTTTGCATACTTAATTAAAACCGTCTTCAATAACAATTAAGGTACACTAGCTTCAACTATTACTGAAAATCAGCCAATCACGATGAATTACAAAATTAGGATTTGACAAATATGTTTTCTAATTAGTTTTACGAAAATAAGCATTTTCACGTCCATATCTTTGAAGAAGTAGGCAAAGCTAAAACCACGATTATCCAATCCCACAATGCGACAGGTGACAAATTTATCGTCACTTATCGGATACCGGGCAAGGTTTTCTTTAAATGGATGAATACATAGTGAGTTGTCTGACAGAAGACCCATGAAGTCAACTGTCAATGCTAACACCGGACCATGGTAATGTAATACTGGACAACTAAACCAAATAGGCGATTTGATCTATTTCAAATCCTGACGTGACCAAAGGAAACAAAGATTAAAATATAATTCTTTAAAATTATATCGGAATCATAAGTATGTTCACGCCCATATCCCAGGAGATAAAGGGCCAGTCCTGGGCACAGCAGGGCACCCTTGACTAACCAAAACTATAGTCCCACAATATGATAGGTGGCAAGCCTATCGGCACCCGGGCACATTTCAAATTCCGGTCAACGTTATTTTTAACAGAAAATTGAAAATACACATTTTCTGATTTCTTTTTTGCCCGACCCGGGGATTTAACTCAGGACCTCAAGAAGTCACAGTCCGATGTCGGACCGCTAGACGAATCATATCGGAATAATGATAATTGATTGCAATTGAAATAATTTGTCTTCAATCTATGGAATGCATTCCAGATTTTGCCGTTAGCAGTATTGTTTGGATTATGCGGTCTGTTAGTGCTGACAGTGGATGAAGATGCTGCACCACAAGAACTAGAAAATTTAGGACCAGAAGACTTTGCGTTTGCTCCCAACGATCTATATCGCGAAAAACTGAAAGAATTCATTCATTTTTTCAGTGAAATTGGTATTATACCTTAATTGACATATATTTTCCTTTGTGACTTGGATTTCAAAACAAAAATCTCGTCTCCGCTTTCAAAATCTTTTATACAATAAAAATTCCATATTCCCATATGTAGTTTTTACTTTGTATCTACCATTACTTAAAATTTATTTTAAGTACAGTTGCCGCTAATGCTTAACCACAACTCGTCATATATTTTCTGGTATTTTTTTTTGAAGTTTCGAATTTTTTTCCTTGCACGTTTTTATTTAAATTCATTTTTAAGTATTTTTTTTCTATCCTTATCAAACCTTACATTTAAAATAACTAGCTTTAACGTTTAAGTAAAAAACAGATATATTCATGCCTTTCATGCTTAACCTTGCTGGTTTACATCCGTCTATTCAAATTCAAATCTTGATTTGACCTTCATTACCCGTGTGTAGAGTTTCGTGTATTCATCGACAGCCAGATATAATTAAAAGTGCGTAGGTTACATCAATTGTGCAGCTCTTTTCTACAATTTGGTATCAGTGTCCAGGGATGGCTTAACCTATAGTGCAGGGTGTGCGAAGCAAAATATAATATGCATGGTTATAACGTAAACAAAGCATAAAACTGGTTCCCACCGACCGCAGTCGCATTCGCAGGCTGACTATAAATGACGCATTTTTGCGGACTGTTATAAATTAATGTTTTAAGAGTGAATATTAAAATTTGGCAATAATATTTAAAATGAAGTACCATTTAAGCCTTTACCCTCTTATATTAAAATTTGACCAATCCTTTCCAAATAAACCTGTACATTTTATAAGTGCATTACCGCAAAGTAATAATCTTTCTTTAAATGCATCACTATCCTGTGGCCGGGGTCATAGTAAATTGTACCGAGACATTAGGATGTTATTATTATAAATGTCAATTAACTGATAGTTTCGTAAAATCTGGGGGCATGGTAGTGCTCTCACTAAGACAAGCTAAGCGAAGCGCAAGGTCCTATCTTTTTTCGTGACACTCACTGATACATGGACACACTGGCGATCATCAAAATGTTTGACTACTTCCTGAAGTGCTAGAACGCTGAAATGTGGTATGTGATCTAACTTTAGTATACAACCAACAAAACAACTTAAAACTTTTCCCCTCCCCCAACCCCATCCTCTAAAATGAAAGGGGTTAGAAGTTTGTATGAGACTTCAAAATGTTTGGGTATTTCTTTAAGTGTTAGAAAGCCGACATTTGTTATGTAAACAAAGTTCATTATACAAAAATCACTACCGTCCTCTAGGATTTTGCTAGTATTAAAGCACAACGGTCAGCTATAGTTGGATTTAATCGCTTAAAATTTAGTAAGTATATTAACAAAGAAAGGAAGGATTGCCTTCCAATATCATAAAAAAAACTCCACTCCTTTGGTGCCCCGAAGCCTCCAGGACTATGAATACGGCCCTGTAGGTAATCTATACAATGTGAGACTATCAACTTGGTTTGACATTATTTTTTATTAATACTTTTTTATTACACTAATGGAGGTCATGGCAGTTATTTGAAATCTTTTCCTTGTATGCGCCATTTGATCGTAGTTGTTTTTTTTATCAAAGTCTAAAGATTAAAAATTACTTAAAAGTTAAAACAAAATAAAATAATGTTCAATTTATTCAAAACGTCTGTTTCGAATTTTCGAATACATTGAACGATTTCTATAAATTAAAGAGCAAATGAAGTGGAAGAATATAAATTTATTTCAATTCAAAAGATTTGTGGAAATGGGTGACCAATTCTATTACTTAATTAATTAATTTAAGTAAAGATTAAAATAACAGAATACATACTTCTGACAAAAATATTGCAAACAATGGCTTTTACGCAATGTTTTTTTCAGACATCTTGACGCTCTACAAACGTTCGCGGTGTCCTGTTTAAACCCACTAAGAATATAAACTTATGGTTTTCGGTGTTTCTGTATTTCCCTCAAGTTTAGCTAAACTTACTATTTCGCCTCTGTGGTCTAGCGGTTCAGGCGTTTGACTTGACTGCATGAGGTCCCGGGTTCAAATCCCGGGTCGGGCAACAAAAAGAAAATTTGGGTTTTCCAATTTTATCATAAAAAATGTTGGTCGGGATTGGAAATGTGCCCGGTTGGCGATAGGCTTGCCACCTATCACATTGTGGGACTTAGTCTTCGGCTAGTCGTGGGTGCCCTGGTTGTACCTCTGCCTACCTCTACGGGGATACGGGCGTGAAGATACTTTACTATTTTTTTTTCATATGAACCTACTTCTGATAGTAACTAAAACGACAAAACTAAATTAGCAGAATTAGTCCATCCGTTCACGCTTGATGCGAAGTCCAATGGAAATAGGGATTTTGATAAATTTATGCTAATACTAGCTGAAATAGACGTTGTTCTGTCCTAACTATGAATATTGCTTTTTCTTCGTGAACTTTCTCCTACAGTAAAACCACAATAACAACAAAAAAGTTTTAGCAAAATTGGATTATCCGTTCTCGCGTTATTAGACGAACAAGTGTAAAGCGATTCATTTGTATTTTAAATCTATAGTTGCACAAATAAATTAAGACAATTATTGTCGATAACCTTTAAATTATATAATAAAAATAAACATAAAACTTAGATACAAACTTACATACAGGATGAAATCAAGTAGGAAACACAACACTTAACCTTGAACAGCTGAGATAAACTACATTATCTTTGAGGTCCATACTTTGTATAGTACATGATTTTCTAAACAACCGGTAGTTTTTATTTATTTTACGTAACGTTCTGAATCGTTTCGTCCATGATGGTTAAGCAGAGTATGCACTGTTTCACATATTACGTATGTATGGTTTGTTTTCTACCTTTTACAAAACTGGTAAATAGCCCTGAAGATGTTGTAAATACGAAACCGTTTGTTAATTTTGTAAACCTTAGGGACAGAACTCATGGAGTGATTTTTCCCCACGGCCGTGGCGGTCGCAGTTCTACGATTTTATTTTATAAGTCATGAGACCGGTAATTATTGCGATACCGCAGCCGTCGCGGTTGAAATTATCGCCAGCAAACTGTGCGGTTGATGATTACGCGGCCGTCGGTTGCGGTTAAATAATCAGTACAAATAGTACAAAATACAAATAGTATAAAATACACCCGCCAAGCGATCCAAAAGCGCGCGGTTGCAACCCGCCGAGGCTGCGGGAGATCGCCGCCCGCACGATTCTACGAGCAGACGACCGTGCCGCGGGAACCGCAAACAGCCGCGGACGCTGAGGGTGAAAATCGCGTCGTGAAATGTGATCTTACTTTTTTCATATAGATCTACATTTACATAATCTGCGGGCCCGCAACCGCCGCGGGCACGGGTAATAACCGCGCCATGAGTTGTTAGCGTTAGAAAACAAAATGTAATAAGTTAAACTTTGGGGATATATTCTTAAATTAATTTTTCCAAATACATTTCCAAAGATGCTCATAATTTATTTAGTTCAAAGAAATTAAAAGACAGAATTACGTTTGAGCGAGATTCCACATTTCGTGGTAGCGAATGAAAAGGAGGAATATTGAGCTTATGATCCTATATAGCTTGCAGGCCAGACCTTCTCCCTTTATCGCTGGAGTGATATCAAAAGACTTGAGTACACTACAAAGTAATCTAACAGGGAAGAATTAAAGGTGGGTATTACGAATGCTTTTAACTGTGTAAGAAATAATCTGTTTTGCTAAAACGAGTAAAAGACATTGTGTGTAAACGTATAGGACCCTTCATCAGTCGACAAGGAGCACATTTTGATTACTTTTTGCCTGTCCTAAGCCAGGAGAAAAGTATGACGAAAAAATGAACCATGGTATTCATTATTATGACCGCCCCCTTGGTCGAGTGACTAGCGTAAGTACACGCCTAACTAAACTGATCAACCGCGAGGATCAGGTTCGATTCCCTACGGGGGAGGCATGTGTGTTATGAACATTTAAATGTCTTTATTTCCAGGTCTGGGTGTTTATTAAATTTATTCTGGTAGCTATTTAGGTATTTCTATGTATTAAAATCTTTGACTCACGCCTATAACACAAGCATATAATTTACTTACCTTAGAGTTAGATTCGATTTGCGTAACTTGTCAAGGGATATTTATTTATTTGTTTATTATTATTATAGCATTATCTACCTGCAGGGTGACCATATGTTGTGAGACTTTTTACAAAATTTTGATTACAGTTTTCAATGCGATATAACACTGTATTTTTATAAAATATGCTTTAATTCGACGATATAAGCGTGTTCGATTCCGTCCCTCGTCTTAAAAATCATGATGTATGAATACAAAACATACAAGATGTAAATCAGAAACATTACAAAAAAACAAAACAACAAACATTAGACAAAAATGAAATTTGGAAGGGAATTCTTCCTTAAAAATATGAAAATATCCCAAATCAATTTTCACTAAAAAAAGTTCTAAAACTGTGAGTAATATTTTGTTTTTTATGATAGTGGAAGGCAAACAAGCGGATGGATTTCCTCATGGTAAGAAATTCACGCCGCCTAGAGACACACAAGGTGGTAATGGTACGTTGCCAACCTGGGGCTGGGATGTTAGGGCTAAAGCGAAAGTTACTTCATCAGGTACCTTACCCTCTGAACTGGAACACGTCACCGGCAAGCGCTGACGTTATGGCGGCAGGAATAGGTAAGGAAGTGGTACCAATCCGGGCGAGCCGCTGCAAAACTCTACCACCAAGTAAGATGTCACGGTGTTAGTGACGGTAAGCCTTTTACGAGCTGCCTGGCAGGAAGGCAGATGGTCTATTCTGCAATGGAGCCCAGACAGACCAACACGGGGAAAATATAAGTATATATAGTTCACGTCGACTCCAGTGTTGCCAATAAACTTGCACGTTACATTTATTGTGTCAATAGGCCCTAGTTGTGAGAGTCGTGAATGTGGTTCGCTGTTTTTAACCGAGTTCAAAAAACGAGGAAGTTATCAATTTGGCCGGTATATTTTTTTATGTATGTACACCAATTTGTCCGAGGTTTCTGACCGATTTACGTAAAAGTATCTTCACACCCATATCCCCGAAGAGGTAGGCAGAGGTACAACCAAGGCACCCACGACTAGCCGAAGATACTAAGTCCCACAATGTGATAAGTGGCAAGCCTATCGCCAACCGGGCACAATTCCAATCCCGACCAACATTTTTTTTTTATTAGAAAATTGGAAAAATCCAATTTTCTTTTTGTTGGCCGACCCGGGATTCGAACTCGGGACCGATTTACGTAATTATTATTTTTTTGATGCGAAATTGTTTCGAATTGGTCCCATAAAATTTGATTCGGATAGGTCCATTAGTTTTTATTTTATGAATATTTTTAACTTATTTTCATCTATTCCGATGTTTATTTTTATTAAATTTAATGTATCAGCAATAAACTAAAAAGTACTAAATAAAAATAACTACGTTAATTAAAACCGACTTCAAAACTAAAAAGTAAAAAATAATAAAGATTTAATATTAATTATATACCTACTACCTATCACTTATACCTATGTGCTCTTTACTAATAGGTTTGAAGTCAGTGCCAATCCAATTTAATACTTACTTACAATATAATTATTAGTTTAAGGCTTGGCACCGACTTCATACCTATTAGTAAATAACACATATAAATAATAGGTAGTATATAATTGATATTAATTCTTTTTTTTATTTTTTACTCTTTAGTTTTGAAGTCGGTTTTAATTAACGCAGTTATTTTTATATCACTTAAAAAATAAACACTATCATAGCAACTCATGTATTTCAACTTAAAATTCAACAAGCTTATACTTTATCTTATTTATAAACACGGAGTAAAGTACGCCAAGGTGCGACCTCGTATTATAGTCTTTATTACAACGTGATACAGACTATGATATAAAATTAATTTTACTCCTACCTAAGACGGTTATAAGTTTAATGGGTGTGTCAATATTGCGTAATAGTATGCACTGTATACGGTAGCAAATCGTAATGCGCAGTTCACTATTCAGTATAATAGGTATAATGCCTTGCGTTTTGCACGTACATTTCTGCTAGTTTGTGAGGTTAGACATTAAATAATGTCAAATATAAGTTAAATTTAAGTGAAGGTGAAATATAATTATTGAATTGTATTTTATATAAGATCACTCCGTTACAACGAATTTACACTTTTTGTTGTTCTTAGGCTATAAATAAGTAAATGTTCAAGTCAGAGTAAGTGTTTTATTTTATTATGAGAGCTTTTTTTGCTGTGTATTTAAATTATTTGTTTTAAGCCTTCACTGATTTATGCATTAATCAAAAAAAGTTTAAATGCTAAAACCCTAAACCTTAAAGTGAACGAGAAAAATGTGTATCTACAAGTTAATGTGTGGGTTTAAATTCTTAAAATTTTAATAAGTAATTAGGAGAAGTTAAAGTGTATGAAGACTTGTTCTTTATTGTATGTGTATTAAAAATCAGAAGCTGCCTACTACAGATCTATCTACAGATATTAATACGTGATGCCAAAACTTTCCGTGTCCGTGTAAACGAAAATTACACGGTCGCAGGAGCATAAAATTTGACATAAAATTTAATATTTTTCAATAACAATGCTCATAAAGTAGGTATACTGCAATCCGGACTAAGCAGTGGTCAGAAGATCCAAGAGGGGCATCGACAGAGACTTTATAGTTCTCTGGGTAATAGGTCAGCAGAAGGTCTAACAGTGAAGGCGTGTGATCCCCCACATCTGGAATTCGCGTGGGCGAAGTCACCAGTTGCGTGAGATCATAGGACAAGGCAAAGTCGTGAACAGATCTTCCCGCATGATCGGTGGAACGTGAACCAAGCCAATCAGCATGGTGGGCGTTAAAATCACCAAGAATCACGATCTCCGCGGATTGGATCTGCTCAGATACAAAATCGGAAGCCATTTGCATATGCTCAACGAGCCGGTCTGTCTCGGCATTGCCGCTATGTGACCTGTACAGGCACGCGTTTTTTTTTCAACATTACCTACACTACTATGCATTTGACACACACAAACATATATATTGATGATTACGATAAAACATCACAAATGGCGGACTAAAAAGTTTGGAAACAAAGAAGTTGGTCTTGAGAAATGAAGATGGCGTTCTTATCAACAAGATATTAAAATTTAGTATGGTATTTCGACCAAAGGGCAACGACTAGTTGTTATAAATACACGCCGCCGTCTGCCTTCAGATACCCTGGACGAATGTTGCTTAACAGAGGTTTTAGCTTTACTGTTAATTAGTAGATACGAACTAACTATTTTATGACGATTTCTATATTTCTCTCTGGTTCCTGTAGAGTAGATATTTGCATTCTGTACAGCTGGCCTTGATCTTAAGATCTTGTTTTACATTTAAGATAAATTAACTAGTTAGTAATCACAAAATTATAGTTGTTGATAGTAATTATCGATTATTTCTAAGTGCATTTTAACGCATAATTAACTCGTTATGGAAACATTTTTACTTAATTTTAATAAATAAGTAATTTTAAACTTAAATCGTCGCGTATTATTAAGATTTTTATTTATTTATACAGGAAACCACAACATATTTTTATTTGCCAATATTTTAGCCTAGTTGCGAGATACCGACAAATAAAATATTAATATATTGTTAGTATCTCGTGTAAAAAATTAAATTGTTAATTCTAACAAATTTGATTTTTAGTAATTGTACCTTATTCATAGTCAACAACGTATTACGAAAGCTCTTGTAATAACTAAATAATAATAATAAACATCTCTTGATAAGTTACACAAATTGAATCTGTCCCCAAAGTAAGCAAATTATATGCTAGCGTTATGGGTATTAGTCAAAGAAAGAAGAAGAAATATAATAAAAGAAGAAAGATAGAAATACTTAAATAGATACCAGAACAAAATTAATACACACCCAGACCCGAAAATGCAAATGTTCGTCAAACAAATGCGTGCCCCCGTCGAGAAAAGAGCTCGAGCCTCGCGGTTGGACGGTAGAGTTAGGCGTGTACACTAGCCACTCGACTAACGAGGCGATAAAATAGTTGTTAAATACGTTTTTAAATAAGTAGGCTTATCGTTACAAAAGGTAAATCATTCAAAATCAGTAAATATTTGAATAATTCATATTAACGATTCACAAAGAGAAAGACACTTCTGTCTATCTATTGGAAAAGAGAATGCGTATAAGATGTCGCGTCTTAGTAGAGCAAAGTACAAGAAAATATGTCATGTTAGAAAATTATGTAATTATTTTCTTTTTCAGCCACGAACAATGGACGAACCGCAACAATTACTTCAAGGTGTACTAAAAACCGTAGCAAAAGAACAAAAATATGACAATTATCAAACCAAAATTCAAGAAATATTTACTAATGGAGCAAATTATACTAGCTACCTATTTCTAGTTACTATTACTGAAACGGGAAAGCACGAGTTAAAACTTTTTGCCAAAGTAGCGGCTGTTGGCGAAAAAATGCAACAAAATGCTCAATTTTATAGAGTTGAATCCTTTTTTTATAATGTAATATTAAAGAAATATCGAGAATTAGAGGATATGCATAATGTCCCAGAACAGGACAGACTGATGGTACCAACATTTTATGGAGGCAGTAGTGAAAATATGAAAGAAGTGCTTGTTCTAGAAGATTTAAATGACAGAGGATTTAAGACTTTTGATAGATTTAAGAGTGTTACTTGGGAACAGGCTTCTAAGAGTATGGAACAATTAGCGAAATTTCATGCATTATCACTAGCATTAGCAACAAAAAATCCTAAAGAGTTTGAAAGGGTAAAAGAAGGTGTGAAAGTAATTGATATGACTGGCCAAACCTTTAAAACTTTCTTAAAGAGCATCATACCAAGAGTTTGTGAAGCAACTCAAGATAAAGACAAAGTACGAGTTAGTAAATTTTTAGAAGACACACTGAATAGTGATGATTTCAAATACCTTATTATTCCTATAAGAAAGTCGGTTGTTGTACACAGAGACTATCGACCTAGTAACTTGATGTTTAAATATGTAGGTATCCAACAGTTAGTACTATGAACATTTTAAAAACTAGTAAAAGTAATATTTTTAGGTCACACGCAGAGGTGTTAGAGTCCAACACTCCGGATTCCCTGTCTAATACCAGCAGACTATCGGCCGCCCTGTCTGGCAGCTCGTAAGAGGCGAGGAAAGGTTAAATCGGTCAAGCAAAGCTACAAAAACTGTCTCCAACTATTTCATTAGGTACCACGTCGCGATTTAACAATTTGTTTTTCGAGAGATAGCAAATAGTTCCGAAATGGTCCTACATCAATTTTATCAACAATTCAAATGCGGTTTTAGAGGAAGATAAGATCGCCAATCAAGGCAAGTGAAAAATGTATGCACCACTAGTATACTCAAATAAGTATTACTCAAAAACTATTTGTCGAATCATGATAAAACTGATATGGGACCACCTCGGAATCAACCTATCAACCTGTCTTTCTAAAAAAAGAACTATCAAAATCAGTTGGATGAAACATAGAAAAAATTACAAAAACCTATAGTCGAATTCAAAACCTCCTCTTTTTTTAAAGTCTGTTAAAAAGTACAAATTGATTTAACTTAAAATGCGAAAAGAAGTACTTGCTTCATTAAGGGTTTGGTCAGCGGCAAAAGGATATTATGGAGAATAACGTATTTTGAGTCTAACATGAAAGTCAGAAACAATATAATAAAACAAATAACTGTTCTTGATTCCAACTCAAGATGTCAGACTACGCTAAGCACTAAACCAACAAAACCACCGAGAAACATGATACAATTCGTAAATAACCCACGCCTTAGGTGGTACAGTTTCACAGCGACTCGCCCGGATTGGTACCACCGCCTTACCTATTCCTGCCGCCATAACGTCATGACGTGTTCCGGTTCGGAGGGTAAGGTAGCCGGTAAACTTACTTTTGTTGGAGGACTAACATCCTGACTTCAGGTTGGCAACGCACCATACCACCTTTGGTGTCTGTAGGCGGCTTGATTTTCTTACAATCAGGAAATCTGTCTGCTTGTTTGCCTTCCTATAACATAAAAAAAAAACATCGTGTTTATGATAATCGATAACGAATGGATAAATAACTGAATATATAACAAATCTTTGCACAAGATTCCTGTAATTAACATTTTTCAATATTTTTACGGGATACTCACGATATAATTTTCTTTTGTTTGTCATTTTTATTTAATTATACCGGATTACCCACTATATTTTTTTTTATTATATATATTATATCTGTCGAACAAATAAAATAAAAATATAGCGTGAGTTTCCTGTATACATAATTAAAAAGTTTAATAATACGCGACGATTTAAGTTTAAAATCATATTGCTGTAATTGTTAAAAATACACTATTTTCAAAAGACTCTAGAAAAAAACAGGAGGCTACGAATTCGTTTGTATGTTTGTTACCCGATTAGCACTCCGCGATTACTTGAGTAGATTTGATAAATCTACTTTCAATAAATTTTTAATTTTAAAGAAGTTTTATCAAAATCCTACAAAGGCCGGCGTCGATTTCTTCCTGTCGAAAGGCGTCAATAGGTAACAGATTTAAAAAAAGATCCAACAAGCGGTTTTCGAGTTATACTTATGTATAATAAAACATTTTTTATGTATTTCGTGCATGTGATATCTAATGATATTGAGACCAGACTTGACAGTTTTATTTTTGTTTTAAATGATTCAATTAATATCATCTAGGTTAATATATAGGTAATAATTACTATAGTCATCAGTCCTTCATAACTTTGCGTTAAATGATCTTTTCATCAGAAGAACACACGTTTGTATACACAGCAAGTACTTATTTAGTCTTAATAGTATCCATTCCTATATTATTTTATACAGGGTTACATCTAAAGCACCCTCCAAATTTTTAAAATCGGTTCGCAATCAGTAACATTTTCGATCTATATAAACAAAAACTGAAAAAAACATAATTTTTATCCGACGCAAAATACAAGATGCATGGTTACAAATGTAAACAAAGCATAAAACTGGTTCCAACCGACCGCAATCGCATTCGCAGGCTGGTAACGACATAGCGTGACAACAAGTGACGCATATTTGAGGACTGTTTTAACTGAATGTTTATAAAAGTAAATATTGCAAATTGGCAATGATATTTGAAAAGCAGAACCATTTAAGCCTTTACCCCCTTATTTTAACATTTGGTCGGTCCTTTCAAAATAACTCTGTATATTAGTACACTAACACTGTTACACTTAATTTATTAAAAAAATATAAAGTAAATATGTTAGCCTACCGATTTCACTTTTACAGCATCTTCAGGGCTGTGGTAATAATGCAACTAACATTACAGAAAAAACAACCAATAAGGAAAAGTTTGTACCGACATTACATAGCCTTGATGATACTGTTAAAGCTTTTGCTAAGGTTTTCCAAGGTTTTCCTCGGCTAATATTGTTACTTTATCATTTTAAAAAATAATAAAATTTTAGTTTTATATAAAAAAATATAAAAATGCGTATAATTAATGTTAAATAAGTACTGTGAATACAAAGGTGTGTATGCCTAATTAAGAGTTTCACAAAGTTCCGAGAACGGAAACAAAAAATAAAGAATCTTCACGCCCATATCCACCAAGAGGTAGGCAGACGCACGACTACAACACCCACGACTTGCCGAAGACACTATGTCCCACAATGTGATAGGCCATAACCGATAACCGGGCCCATATCCAATCCAGAGCTACGTTATTATTATTACAAAATTTAAAACCCTCATTTTCTATTTTGTTTGTTGAAACAATTCAAATTATAACACCCATTTCTTTTCCAGGAAGAAACTTGTCAAGTTATACCGTTGGACTTTCAGACCCTACGTTGCAACACTCCACTTTTTGATGTTCTGTATTTTATTAATCTCGGCTCCGACAACTCATTTCGTCGAAAATATTTCAAAGCAACCATTAATCATTACTATTCTGAACTGTGCTTAGCTTTACGAAGATTGGACGTGGATCCAAATATAGCTTATAGTAAAAATGACTTGGAATATGAATACAAACAGGTCCGTGACAGTGATTAATTCGGTTAAAACATTAGACCGTAGTACAAACCTTCCGTTTACTTTTCTTCAAGGCATACCGACTCTATTTTAGACTAGCAAAGAGCTCCAGAAATGATAGATAACATGACTTCCGCCCACCGATATAGCAACGGTCAAGCTTTGTCGGATTATCGGGTTCCGGTTTATTTTTATGAGAAAGAAGTAACTTTACGTAAGAAGTTTAACATTCTAGCCCCTCTGCACAAAATAACTTGACCACATCCCCGTGTTGGTCCGGGCTCCTTTGCAGAATAGATTATCCGCCTTTCTGCCAGGCATCTCGTAAAAGGCGAGCATAGACATGAATAGGTGGCAGAGTTTCGCAGCGACTCGTCCGGATTGGTACCACCGCCTTAACTATTCCTGTCGCCATAAAGTCAATGCTTGCCGTTGGTGTTCCGGTTCGGAGGATAAGGTAGGCGGTAAACTGACTTTTACTCGAGGTCTAAGATTCCGGACTCCGGTTGGCAACGCACCATGACCACCTTTGGTGTCTCTAGGCGACGTGAATTTCTTACCATCAGGAAAACCATCTGCTTGCTTGCCTTCCAATATCATAAAAATAAATTAAAACATCGCTGCCATGTCCATAAGCGATTTGTATTTCTTACTTGCAGACCCGGCGAACTTTGTATCTCTTCACAGTAACAGCTATTAACAGTTTATACAAAAGAACTACTGTTTTTCCAATTTTCCCTGCAATTTCCCAAGTTTTTCTCTTCCTAAGAACCTTTTCCAAACGGTAATTGATGGCATGATGACCATAGTCATTCATTTTTAAATACATCAAGATTATTAGTACGGTTCCGTTATTTGTTTGTGTGTGAAGGAAATAATATAATTAAACCATCGTGTTTTAGATTCTGCCTTACATGCTGATGATAAGTATGTGCATACTTATAGTGGTGACAGTTGATGAAGAAAAGGCTCCAAAAGGAGAAGAACTTAGAAATCTAGACTTGGAAGGCTATGCGTTCATTCCGAGTCAGCAGTTTAAGGAGAAATTGGGAGAACTCATCGATTTCTATACCGATATGGGAGTTTTGTAAAGTATTGTATATTCTTCACGCTCATATCCTCGAAGAGGTAGGCAGTGGCACAACCAGGACTACCATGACTAGCCAAAGACACTAAGTCCCACAACTTGATAGGTGGAAAGCCTAACCGGGCACTAATCAATCCCGAGCAACATTTTTTTTATTACAAAATTGGAAAAAACGCATTTTCTTTTTGTTGCCGGACCTGGGAATCGGACCCGGGACCTCATGTAGTCAAATCCAACACTTGAACCGCTAGACCACAGAGGTGATACGAGTATATTCCCTAGGAATTTGCAAATATATTTATTATTGTAAATAAAACTATGGTTTATTAACAGTGCATTGTTTGTTTTTATTTGTGTATCTAACGAAGAACCTAAAAAATGTTATTATCAGACTTCTACTGATTACTTAAAAAATTAACGGAAATGTAAGAATTTTTGTGCTGCAATTGTTTTTGGGCGTCGGTAATTTCTTACCAAATGGGTAAACCGCTAACTAATTTGCTTTCTCTTTTATAAAAAGATTAAAAAGGTAAAACCTGAACGCCTTTTAGTTTACTAGATATTCTGTAATTTTTTAATAAAATTAATGCCATCTAGGCCTCACTGTTTCCACAATATTTTCCTAAATATTGAAAACAACAATTATAAAAAATTGTTAGTAAAATGTTTTAATACTCTTAATAGTAGGGGAGCCCGCGATGCTAAATGTCTAGTAACTCCTGTATCATGGGGACCCATTGCACTTTGTCGATTAAATAGTGGAGAGTACAAAAGGTCATATACGGTTTTTCTTTTTAGCGGGGCGTTAAGTGTCTAGAAGCTAAAATAGCAATTTCAGTCACTTGATCATAGCCGAACTCTTCAGATATTAAAAATGTATAAGCCTAATGTGTCTCCGATGATAGAAACATGTCAATCAGACAGATTGCTGTAATGGACAATTAACACATATTTTTCAAAGTTTTTGAAACTCCTACTCCCGTACGTCTGGTTCAAATCATCAGAAAATTCAAACATGGACTTATCGGCATGCAAAAAGCCCGCTGTACTTTAATCTGCCACGCTCGAGTATATTTTAAGCCAAAAAAATTAGACAGACAACCCTACATGCGCGCCTCTATATAGAGATTTGATACATAATGGAGGTGTTTAACAATGGTACATGGAGTCTCGCATGTCTTAATCTGAAGCGCCTGAGTTACTCCAAAAATCCCCTTTGGCCTCCCCTACTATAATATTATTTCGGTATCACGTATTTAATTATAGAGCTGCCGTTTGGTTTTTCTAAAAAAGATTTTTTAAGTCAATTGTATCACGAAGTAGGCTTATTATTAGTGATAAGAATAGGTAGTGTTTAGGTTAGGTTACGCCTCCCCCGGGAGGGGGGGCGGAATAACCAGGGTCAGACTGGAGTCCCGGCGAAACCAATGGGGCCAGGAACCCCTCTCTGCTCAAGAGAGAACACGAGGAGCAGACACAAGGTGGTGGGCCACTTGGCCCGTGTGAGTGGATATTTGTGAAAACGATCCTATAGCCATGGTATCTTTCAAAAGGGAGGACACCGAGTGGCTTTAGTTGGTAAGAGTCCGACATTACCCCCCACTTCCCACGAAAATACTAAGATACTAAGTCCCACAATGTGATAGGTGGCAAGCCTATCGCCAACCGGGCACAATTCCAATCCCGACCAACATTTTTTTTATTAGAAAATTGGAAAAATCCAATTTTATTTTTGTTGGCCGACCCGGGATTCGAACCCGGGACCTCATGCAGTCAAGTCCAACACCCGGACCGCTAGACCACAGAGGCGACCACAGATTCATATAAACCTTCCTCTTCAATCACTTCATCTATTAAAAGAAACCGCATCAAAATCTGTTGCGTAGTTTTAAATATTGAAGCATACAAAGGGACATAGGTACAGAGGAGTCGACTTTTTTTTATACTATGTAGTGTATTGATAAAAAAAAATATTTCAGTCTATTGGCTACGTATGGGAAACCCCCAAAATTTGTTATTTTTTGTTTAATTTTGTGTGAAAATCTTAATGCGGTTCACATAATACTTCTACTTACAAAGTTCTGATTGTTTCCGAAAAAAGTAGCTGTGGCATAAAGACAGACAGACATAACGAATCTATAAAGGTTCCGTTTTTTTTTGCTTTTGGCCACAAACCTCAATAAATGTACTTATAATCATAATAAAACTTAATTAACATTTGATAAAAATCTATCTGTAATGTTATATAATGAAGCCACATCGATCACGGCAACTTCCGAAAAAATCCGTTTTGTTAAGGACCTGTGACGATACAGACACACACACATACACACACACACACATACACACATTATATTCTGAGCTATGAAAAAAGTACATGAACACCTAGTAAACTTCTGCCATACTTTGATTAAATAGCTCGACTTGCTTTATAACAAACGGATTGATTCTATACTAACGATCCGAGAGCAAATAGAATAATGGTTTCTTATTAATTTTATATACTAGATGAGATCCCAAACATTTTTTTTAAGTTTAATTATAAAAAAAACATTCCACTTCCCGAAGGTCGATAACAAACTACATTTGATTGGCTTCGGAAGCGAAAAGTACGTTAAATTTTTAGCAGTGCTAATGAATTCAGTTTAGTCACTTTAGTGGTATGTGTGTTGTGTGGAGCTGGACACATTTAAGGTTTTCACCTCCTCGTTAATCCAATCCATTCACTACGCCCCGTTTTTCCTGTTTCAACGCGCTTTATTACGTACACATTTTTTGTCGGAAAATCGCAAAACAAATGATTTGTTTGGATTTATGTATTATCCGCAAAGTAACGCCTTCTATCAATCAAATGATATAGTTTTGTAGATTTGATCACTAGAAAAACAGTCTTCAGATTTGTATACAAATAATATTTTAATCTTAACAACATAGTTTTATTAAAATTATTATTTATTATATTTATTTATATTATTTTTCCCGTGTTGGTCCGGGCTCCTTTGCAGAATAGACCATCTGCCTTCCTGCCAGGCAGCTCGTAAAAGGCGAGCACAGGCTTACCGTCACTAACACCGTGACATCTGACTAGGTGGTAGAATTTCGCAGCGACTCACCCGGATTGGTAGCACCGCCTTACCTATTCCTGCCGCCATAACGTCATGACGTGTTCCGGTTTCGAGGATAAGGTAGCCGGATAACTTACTTTTGCTCGAGGCCTAACATCCCGGCCTCAGGTTGGCAACGCACCATTACCACCTTTGGTGTCTTTAGGCGGCGTGAATTTCTTTCAGGAAATCCGTCTGCTTGTTTGCCTTCCAATATCAAGAAAAAAAAGATTGTAATCCCGACTAGATGGAATTATTATTGATGACACACAGCATATTACTATAAAATCGTTAAGTAAACAACCACCTTCCATCTTGTATACACGTAAGTACCTTTTTATGTTAGTGCAAACAGCAGAGATTTATATATTTTATTTCCTGCTTTTAAGACACAACTGGAACTACAAATTATAGGTAGGTATGTATGTGATATTTTTGTTTACTATTAGGTACAAAATTTACTTTTGTTCATGTTTTCTGGCATAGGGATGTAACGACCCCATCACCCGTTATTTTTGTCTGTCAAGTTAATAGAGTTTGGAAGTTTCGTGTTTTAAAGGATGAAGTATAAGACGTAATATCTATATCTATCTAACAATGCCACTTTTCATTGCAATTTTATAATTCAAGAACGGGCTCACATATCCAAACCAAATGTTTAGGCTTTGTTCGGACTATTTAGTAGATGGTTTATGTAAAGTTTGCATAAAATCGGGTTAGCGGTTCTTCATTTATCACTATAAAGATGAAATTTGGTATGTAAACAAAGGTCAGTATTAGTCCAAGAGCTAGTGAACCCTCAGACTAACTGTCGTCCTGTAAGGCTAGAATTTTCGATTCAACTGGTAGGTACTTTGCTTACTCTAATCGCCTGTAATTCAATATAATTCAATATATAAATGTAGTCATAATAAGGGTAATTTTTGTAGAAGATCTATTATAATTTCATTTGTTCTTACTTACTTTTTTAGTAGGTCACCTGATGAAAAGTGATCGCCGCCTACGGACATCTGTAACACCAGGAGTATCACATATGCGCTGCCGACCTTTAAAGAATGAGTACGCTCTTTTCTTGAAGGTTCACATGTATAATTACTACGAGACCTAACTTATGATTATGATAATAATCCTCAATTATTCAAGATTAGTCACGAAGAGCAATTAGCTATTATTTATACATACACGTTTTAATTTTTTTAAATATTACACAGTAACCGAGATAATATTACAACATAATAATGTTCGATTGGTGTGTAGCAACTTGCCCGGATAAGGATCCACTGCCTTCCCTACTCCTGCCGCCATGATTACAATGTCATGTTCCGGTCCGGAGTTTAGGGTAGCCAATAACACACTGGCCATAGGACAACGACGCACCTACAATATCTATGGTGTTGCAGTTATCTCCTATTACCGGGATGTATATAACAGTTCAGTTACGTGCTTATGCGATGTCTTTTGCTATAAAAATCATCTATAGGTAATAAAATATATACGGGTAATATAAACTGGTGATAAAATTCTGTGCAGGGTAGGGATCCACCATCTTAACTATTCCTACCGTCATGAGGACAGTGTCATATTCTGTAGGGTTACTCTCGAAGCTCGATTCATGCATTATTGGAAGTTGGAATCTAATATGTCATTTTAGGTGCTCTTGAACACAATACTGGCGAATTATTACCATTCAGTCAATAGTAAATAGTAAATTATTTTATCCTATTCGTTGAATTTATTTGTAACTTAATCTTAATAATCCCCTAATTCTGTGTTCAAAAGTACCAAAAGTGACATATACGATACCAATTTCCAATTCGTATGATATCGAGATTCAAGAGTAACCCTACTGGTCTGGAGAGTATGGTAGCCGGTAGACGTGCACAGCCATTGCACCAGCAGCAACACACTTATAAAACTAATGGTGTCTACAATGTCGTCCATATGAATGGGAGAGCCTGGAATATCTGTGTGTTGTTTTTTGCCACAAAAAAAACTCGTGCTTATCATTCTTCTGTTCTGTTTTTTCCATTTTCATTAAGTAATCGTTTAATAGGTACCTGGTACAGGTTTTTAGGGTACTTTAGCGGAATGGCGTTAAATTAAATCAAGTAGATTGGATATGTCCGTTCGTCCGTATGTCACGTTTTTTTTCAAACTATTAAAAGTAGACAGTTGAAACTTGGTAGGCGTGTGTATTCTGTATCAATTTCTTTTTCTTTCTTTAGGTTTTGGCCTTCACGTTAGTATTTTGCCAGTAGTCAAGTAGAAATTTGCACCAAATGTTATATCATTTTTAATCAATTACAATTAGTCATCAGTCATAAGTCGTGAGTAAGTCGTATCAGGCTGTTGGGTAAAGCGATGGCATCATTACACAAGCTCAAGTAATGAGATTTGGCGGCAACGAGGAAATACACGATACGCTAATTTCTTCATGATTATTTTATTTGTGCACTTTCACTGAACAAAATTTTACAAAATGCCACCAAAATTGACTAATTTCACTCAATATCAACACGAAATTCAATAATTATAAAAAAAACTTCGACCATATTTCTCTCGATCGCCAAAACTCCCCTATACCTATCAATCTTTACAACCTTTTAACCGACTTCGAAAAAGGAGGTTTTATACCCGAAATCTATTTTTTTTACATATCTACCTACTTATAACTGTCGGTTTCTCCATAATTTCTGAACTGATTTCATTTCTTTTTTTGAAAGTGCGCACTTTGAGATTGCCGTTGCCAACAAGTGTAGATCTGATAAGGGAAATCGAGGAAAGTATTTAATTTTTGTGTAACTAAATGACTTATTTATTGTAATCGAAGTCGGTTCATTGCAGTTTTACTGTGTTTAAATTATAACTTACAATAATCAAAGGAGTGCTCCTAGAACATAGAATTGAAACTGAAAAAAATCTCCAAACCCACACATGCAGGATATCTATGTATAGCTATAAATCGTTAAAAATTGTAATAAGATTTAGAAAAGCATTAGCGGCCCGGTATGTGCTTCGCTACGTATATGACTGTACAAAGAGTATAATTATATACCTATGTGACTGTATATGACCGCATTAATGACATTGAAAAATACTTATAACAAAATGAATTATTGAATTCATTTGTTACAAAATGAATTTATCGTTCTCGGGAACTTTCAAAGTCTTTTCTAAATTTTCGTATTTTTGTATCAGTTTATTGTAGAAGAATGATTCGACCTTATAAACTTGTGCACCCTTTTCCCGCATTTTCTCTCCCATAACTGCAGCCTTGGCAAATAGTTTCAATTCCTTTTTGCCTGGTTCAGCAATTGTAACTAAGAATAAGTGACCTGTATAATTTGCTACTCGACTCGATATTTGTTTTATATGCGTTTTATAGTTATTGTAGTTTTGTTCTTTCGCTACTGTCTTAAGTAATTTTTTAAGAGATTTTACACAGTCTTCCATTTTCGTAATCTGAAAAAAAAATGTAATCAAATCACCAAGTGGTAACTAATTAAAAAAAATCAATCGACTTTAAACCCAAATTGTAAACTTCAAGTTTAATTTTCATTTTACCCAGCGCTCTATTCATACATCTTACATACACACATATAAATGTATAATGTGTGCACTGATACCCACACATATGACTCCATTTATTAGGTTCCCGGAAACGGATCAATCTTATTGATCTGTTAAAGTCTACATCCACAATAGCTGAATTTGTAGTTACTATTTAGATTTGCGACATAAATCCTGATTTCCATACTCCACATTAATGTTATAAGTGCCAAAGTCTGTATGTATGTCTGTTACGCTTTCACGGCTAAACCGATTTTAATAAAATTTAAAACGCATTTGGTTGAAAACGAGAAGGAAGAAGAAAGGCGAAAGGACGGAAAAGACGAGGTTAAAACAAACGAGCACTGTTATAGAAATAGGTAAAATGTTGGGACCACTCCAGGTGATCTGTTACACAGCACTTAGTCCCCTAATTATCACTGACTGCAATAATCCAGTACTGTAGGATACCACTAGATCACCTCCAACAGGCGGATATACATCACATCCTGATGCAAATTGACGAAAGATATGTTTTTTTTTCACTTAAACTAAAATGTATTTTAAACCCCGATGGAAGAATAGGGGTTTTATAAGTGTGACGTATCTATGTGTGTCTCACTATGGCGTTTTAACTTGAACGGATGGATGGACGGATTTTTTGGTACAATGGCTGAGGTTTTTAGCGATGGTCCTTAGCTACATTACAGGTAGGTTTTGTCGGGGATTATTGAAAATTGTTAATTTTTGTGTTAATTTTCAGGATGGATGTTGCCAGGCTATAACACTTGACTATCAAACAATGCGCTACGGCAGTCCTCTTTATGATCTTCTATATTTTATAAATCTTGGTTCAGACAATAAATTTCGCCAGAAATACTTTAAAGCCACCATCGATCATTACTATTCTGAATTGTGCTCTGCGCTTCGAAAATTGGATGTGGATCCAGATGTAGTTTACAGTAGGAAGGATTTAGAGTATGAATATACACAGGTAAGGTTCGAATCCCAGCTCGGGCAACAAAATGAAAATTGGATTTTTACAATTTTCTAATAAAAAAAACGTTGCTCAAGATTGGATGTGTGCCCGGTTGGCGATAGGCTTGCCACCTATCACATTGTGGGACTTAGTATCTTCGGCTAGTCGTGGGTGCCTTGGTTGTACCACTGCCTACCTCTTCGGGGATATGGACGTGTAGATACTTTTTTAAAGTCCATTAACATCCTTGATGTGTAGAAATGAGGAATCTCATGACAGATCTAAAATTCGTATATCAATAATGCCCGAGTTGCCACTAAAGAAGCCAAGCAGGCATTATTTGTGGTAAACACTTTTTCGTATATTGTGTAAAGGTGTGTGTCAGTAGATATCGTAAGAATAAAAGAAAACTTAAGTTAGTGTATATTTTTAGACAAATACTTATAATAATATGAAATTTAGTAGGTAATTAATACGTTTATAAAAGTACCTAAAGCTTTCGTGAGTTGCAAGAACTGTATATTTCCTAGGTGGTAGAGTTTCGCAGCGACTCACCCGAATTGGTACCATCGCCTTACCTATTCCTGCCGCCATAGCGTCACAGCTTGCCGTTGGCGTGTTCCGATTCCGAGGATAAGGTAGCCGGTATACCTACATGATTTTGTTCGAGTTCTAACATCATAGTTGCCTCAGGTTGGCAACGCAACATTGCCATCTTTGGTGTCTCAAGGCGGCGTGAATTTCTTACCATCTGGAAATCCGTCTGCTTGTTTGCCTTCCAATCTATCTATAATATAAAAATGAATCGCTAAATGTATTGGTAAGCGCAAAACTTCGGAACGACTGGACCAATTTGGATAATTCTTTTCGTATTGTGTTAATTATTGCCAGAACAAGGTTCTTATGATGAGAAAAAACTGGTAAAGTTGCAGGGAAAGTGGGAAAAACAACATTTTCAATTTTTCCCATACAAACTGAACGGGTCGAACGAAGTTCACCGGAGTAGCTAGTACTATAAAAAAAATAAGAACAAAAATGTTAAACCGAGTATGATGATAGTTGTTATACTTCTCATTATGATTATGATGATGTCTGAGATGATTATTGTAGAAGAGCTAACTAACCCACTTTCCACTAAGCTAGGTTTTTATTAATACTTATTTTAACATCTTCAAAGTGTCTTTCTGGCAGTATGCAATGCAATCAATATGTTTTTATCTAGCAGTTTAAACATCAGCATCAGTAGCGTTTAAAGTTTAGTATACATCAAAATTCTTTTAATTCAAGTTCAAAAGGCTTCATTTTAGTTGTAAATTTCATATAAGTACGTATACTAAAGTCCAATAAAAATTGCTAACTTATTGCGATGGGTACAAGTATTCGCCACAACGTAGGTCGCAAAAGTTACCAACGTTATGATAGCAATTATCACTGGCTAAAATATTCTTTTAGTGGTTTGAAAAATAAATGTAAATAGCTAGCCTATTTTGCCGCCTATAGCCTTTCCCCATAGCTTTCCCCCAAAAACTAGTAGAAGAACTAAACCTTCCTATACCTACCTAAGTGTCTGCCAGAACAGTATCTATAGGATTAAGGGCTACCTTCTGAAATATCTTACTATACCGCTCCCAATTATTTAAAATGAATGATTTTTTCATATTATCCTTATGTATTTAAAAACTAACACTGGTCGGTCACAAATTGACCACAATTGTTGGTCAGTAGGTAGGTAGGTACATCGTATGCTATGTGTAAGCTAAAAAAACTTCACTATGTTTTTTGTCAACTTCAGTGTTTCCAACATAATTCTTTTAGATAGCATTGGTACAGGCTACAATATATCTAATTGGTGCAGTACCTACACAGCGTTTACAATTCAGATAAAACTTAAATGCGGCTCGTGCAAAGTACGTACCTACCTATGTTTGTTGTTACAGTGTAGTATATGAATAATCTTTCATATTGTGTTATAAACAAGTAAATTACATATGTGCAAGAAAGTAAAAAAATCATCAAATCAAATCATCAATCACCAAAAGGTTGTGTGTTA
>NJDC01005362.1:117671-128804 GCA_002245475.1 Calephelis virginiensis
ATGTTTTTATCTAGCGGTTTAAACATCAGCATCAGTAGCGTTTAAAGTTTAGTATACATCAAAATTCTTTTAATTCAAGTTCAAAAGGCTTCATTTTAGTTGTAAATTCCATATAAATACGTATACTAAAGTCCAATAAAAATTGCTAACTTATTGCGATGGTACAAGTATTTGAACAACGTAGGTCGCAAAAGTTGCCAACGTTATGATAGCAATTATCACTGGCTAAAATATTCTTTTAGTGGTTTGAAAAATAAATGTAAGTAGCTAACCTATTTTGGCGCCTATAGCCTTTCCCCATAGCTTTCCCCCAAAAACTAGTAGAAGAACTACACCTTCCTATACCTACCTAAGTGTCTGCCAGAACAGTATCTATAGGACTAAGAGCTACCTTCTGAAATATCTTACTATACCGCTCCCAATTATTTAAAATGAATGATTTTTTCATATTATCCTTATGTATTTAAAAATTAACACTGGTCGGCCACAAATTGACCACAATTGTTGGTCAGTAGATAGGTAGGTACATCGTATGCTATGTGTAAGCTAAAAAAACTTCACTATGTTTTCTATCAACTTCAGTGTTTCGAACATAATTCTTTTAGATAGCATTAGTACAGGCTACAATATACCTAATTGGTGCAGTACCTACACAGCGTTCACAATTCAGACAAAACTTAAATGCGGCTCGCTCAAAGTACGTACCTACCTATGTTTGTTGTTACAGTGTAGTATATGAATAATCTTTTATATTGTGTTATAAACAAGTAAATTACATATGTGCAAGAAAGTAAAAAAATCATATCATACCTATCCTACCTATCATACCTATCAAACAAGTCTTATGCAACTGTAACCAAGCAACAGATACGAAGCATAAGAATGAACGAATAGAACAGCGTAGTACGCTCCCTTACTTCCCCGCGGATATCCCCGCCGAAATGAATTCCGCGCAACATGTTGTCATGGAAATGCATTAAGTTTTGCGTGAACTGTAGGGACACAAGTGGTAAAGTAATATTTCGTTTAAAAAAAACTTATATCAGATACTCCTATGCCTGCTGGTGATAGGTATGTGCTTTCTGCTGGTGGTAACAGTGGACGAGGAGAATGCGCCTTAGGGGGATGACCTGGGAAGAATAGAGCTGGACAGTAATGCCTTCATTCCTAATCAGCGATTTCAGGAGAAACTTGCCGAACTCATAGACTTCTACTCTAACACGGGAGTTTTATAAATGTATCCAATTGTTTATTTTGAGCGCCGTACTGATTTCTGTCGTCATAATGGCGATGTCATGTTCCGGTCTGGAAGGTAGGGTAGCGGGTAGACTTACAGATCAGGTTTAATATATCAGGCACAGGACAGCGAAGCTCTTACCATCGGCAGAGCCATGTGCTTGTTTACGGCTTTTCCCATAAAAAAAATCTTTTTTGCCGGTATAGTGACTCAGGTGCAGCTTACAGTATCGGCGCTAAGTTGAGCTCTTTAAACAATAATTAGTACCTAATTATTATCATAATATACCTGTCTGTAAAACTAGTTTCTAATTACTACTTACATATTATCTGCTACTACTAATGAATGCAACTTTCTTTGGCTTTTTCATATTTTGTTTCGTAACTACATACTTTTTTTCTTTTTTTGTGCCCCTTTATTTTTTTAGGTAAAAACTTCTTTAACGGTATTAAAATATGGTTATGGCAGAAGATTTCGCTTTATCACGTGTGAAGAGCAAACTTTTTTTAAAAAAAATATTTATGTAGGTATTAAGTGAAACTGATTGATTTTCACCTAATGGCTAATCTTAATAGGAACATTGGATTCTAGAATGAGTAGAGTTCATGTTTACTATGTAATCGATTCCTGCAACGGCTGCCCCGAATAAGTCCCCTGCCCATTGTTGTGATCCGACCACTCCGAATAAACATGAAACATGTTGTAGCTTTTCTCAATTTCCCCGCATTGGTACGTGTCCCCTTCTTTGACTATCTGCATCCTTGGCCAGTTGCTCGTAACGACAAACATACGTTAGGTAAAGAGATCATCACGAGTAGGACCACAAGTAAAAGAGTTTTATGCAGCATTGCTCGGGTAGAGATCCATTGCCTTGTTTATTTCTGCCGTAATAAGGACAATACTTAATACCATCGTGTTGCAGTCCAAACGGTAGGTTAGTCGGTTAGGCACATTACGCGTAACACACTGGCCGCAGAACAGCGACACACCTACAACATTACATGTCTTTAGACCATGGTTGTCTGCCAAGGTATGCCGCTTGGTTCTTCGCCTTATACATGAAAATCTTTATTATCTGTTTATGATGTGCATCACTATCAGGAAGTTTGTCTGTTTATTAAAAAAATAATTATGATAACAATAAATATCCCTGGACAAATTATAATATGCTTGTGCTATAAATGTATAAATTAGCTTACATCTCGTTACCCGCAGGCAGGAAGATGCTGTAAAAGCGAAACCGGTTGGCTAATTTTGTTATTTTAAGTGCAAGTGGATTCATATGTAAAATAATAAAATAACCAACACCAGCAGAAATATTTCCAGCAACCATAGATCACTACTTTATCAGACTGCGATTTACTCTTGAGATTGGAAGTAGCTTCAGATGAAGTGTAAAATAAAAAGGACCTTAATTATCACGGGTCATATATAGCACTTGACATAGATATATAATAATAATAAGGCTTTTTCCTTACCCTTTCACAACCTTAATATATTTTTTCATTTCAAACGTCGCAAAATACGCATTTTACCTGAGATAAGCTGACCTTTTGTACAAATCTAATTGTTTTAGAATTTGTTTTTTGTGTCCAATATATAAATAAAAATTAGTTACATTTCAAATACTGAGTTTAAATTTTAGCCCTGATGATGTTGTTATAAGCGAAACCGGTACGCTATTCATAAAATAATAAATCATAAGCGATACGCAAACAGTCAGAGCCCGATCTAGAGGGGGCCCGGGGCGGCAAAAACGAGGGCCGGTGAAATTAAGTATTTCTATAGAGTTTAAGTAACTGCGGGGCGGCAAAAACGAGGGGCGGCGAAATTAAGTATTTCTATAAGTTTAAGTAACTGTTTTCCAAGTTATTTTTGAATATATATCTTAAAAAGAAACTTATTTTGTTTCATTAATATCGGCAGGGAAAATGTGGCTTTTTATAGGTTAAAATTACACTATGAAATAACGCATGGGTAAAAGGTTACAAATATTATTTAGCCCGGAGCGGCAAAATAGCTGGATCGGACGGTGAAAATAGCACAAGCGTTTCTTCATTTAAAAATATGAATATTTGGAAGTTTTACCAAGTGCCGACGGTGGAAAATATGAAATAGGTACAGTTTTTGTATATTTTAATCGGAGCAATACCAATAAGAAAGACAAGACCACCTAGTTATGTTGTTTCTTTTTTTGTGATTCTTGATTGTTACATGACTTACATGAATTTTGGGAAGTAAGGCATTTCTAGTAACGTGTAAATAAAACAAATAACTTATACAGTATGCTGTTCCTTTTATTATCTCAGGAATTCGTAGTAATATAATTTATTACAATGAATATATTGCAGCTGATAATGACGAATGCTCGAACTCTGGTACTCGAACCCTTCATAACAACCTGCTTTTCAACTCTGGAGCATATTAATTTAAATTATGTATCACTACGAATCAAAGTCGGATGTTACAATATCATCCAGATAACTAAGATATGACCTATATCATAATTTGGTGAAACACTAATAACATATCCAGATATATTTTTTTCAAATCAAGGGATAATTTTTTTTAATCGTACAAACTAAATTGCATATTTAGGATAACAATTATACTAATCACGAAAAAATCACGTAAAATATATATTTGTTGAGTTTACAATTAGTTTTTCTTTAAAAGGTTATTAAGAATCCTTAAGTGTTGTTATGCACAATAGAAGAAAGTATTATTTAGCAGGCTTTGATTGCTTTGTTTATTTATCTAAACACCTGCATAATGTTTAAACACATATTTTAGAAAAATACTTTAGGATTCTCCTAAGTTCAAAAGCACATTATCTCATGTACATGACATAGCTTGTTCTGCGTTTCTCCGTACGTCAAATCATACTTAACCTTTTCGTAAATTTCATGCAGCTTCCCACTATGGTCAATAATTACTGATATGACATTTTCGTTTCCAAAAATGCAAATTAACACTTACTACAATAGTCATAAGATATTAGCATGTACATATATAAAACAGATGGCGTAAAATAAGTAGCTACGCGCTAATATAACAATACAAACGTACACAACTTGAGTAACAACATCCATTAACTTTATTAAACATAATTTCCCTAATCACATTCACCTAGTGCATAAAAAATCTTAAACATTTAATAATGGTGAAGTGTAATGTTAATATATTCACTTCTGTAAAAACAATATCTTACAAGACCAGTTTACACAAATGCTATTTGAAATGAAAGATTAAACTAAAATGGACAATCTAGAGAAAATTGTAGAAAGAAATATATCAATAATACATCATTGTAATTTGTTCTATATGTTCGAAAAATTACAACTAGGATGGAACTCTGACGTTATGGAATTACTAATTATCAATTTTACAAAATAAGAACTTAGAACAGAGTAACAAGAGACTATAACATACACTGTTTTATTTATGATGATGTTTAAGATTAATAATAAACACAACGAAGAAATAATATTGATAAGGAACAAAGTTTATGTTTATGAAGTGAAAACATTAATTTTACACAAACTTTTTTAGGATTGTCGAAGGTCAAAAAGCGAAACAACATCGTAACTCCACAATACATATAAGGTCCCATCGTTATATATATAGAATATAAAAGCTACCAAATAGTAATAATGCGATATGTTGGTATTATTAAATGGTAGAAAATTTAACGCAACCAGGTAACATTTAAATAGTGTCTAATTTTTCTACACTACGAAAATGACATCGCCAAAACTAAACATCTACTTCGATTATATTGTTCAGTGTTTATGAATATGCTATAATTAAGCACAACAAAAATCTTGAATTTTTGATTTGTGTTATTCCTTTTTTATCATTTATATTTTCAAATGATTCTAGAAAATATGCGCCACGAAAAGAAAAAATGTAACACTATTAGGTCAATTAATATAATTATTTATTAGCATACAAATGTTGATTACTGAATCTCACAGTTAAAGGTATTCAATCATTAAGTTTGAATAACATTTAAATATATCATAATTTTGTACATTAGCAATTTAATAAATGGTCGAAGAGTGTAAGTGGTTCATCATTTCACTGTATGTCATTTCGACGCAGTTATCTGGCAGTCGACCGAACAAAAGCAGGAGTCGCAACTCAAGTAATCGCATCCTAACATAATTGACATTTTCAAAATGAACCCCTATCTAATCATTGGTTTCATATGATTTAAAGATGACACACGTGTATAATATCACTGCATACACTTAATTCAATCAGTAACTTTGGTAGGTGTTAAATTTGTATTATATAATTTATTGCTTACATTTCATAAGTATGAAATATTGTCATGATATATTTTTACAGTATGCTGTATAAATTAAAATACTTAATTGTTTATACCATTCGTGAACTGTGTATTAAATTTTTTATATCTACTCTGAAGTCGCATTTTAACGAGATGTATCACGGAAATAGTAAATTAAAGATAGATAATGATCAATTTCTTTCTACACCAGGCGCATAGACATATTTTTCTAAACCTTTATTTCAGCCAAAACGAAAAAAATACTACCAAAATCAATTAGCGAACAAAATTAAGTCATTAAAAAATTAACTCAAAAGTTTATACTTAAAAGGAAATTCATTTTCAAATAGTAACATGTGAAATCTTTTCATTTACTCGATGATGACGTAGCACGATCCTTAAAAAATAAAAATTGTAAATTATGTTTAGTTTCAATATACTCGAAGAAACCCGAAATATTACTATGTAAATTATACCGATTTTCCTCGTGGCTAAATTATGGAAAAATAGCGAAGTAGGTAGAATATAAAAAAAAGATTTGACTAACATGTGAACATGTTCAAAACTTAAAACCGTCTTCGAAAAATATTTAAAACATTCGTTGCATGTATTTGAATCGCTTTCAAAATTACTTTTCAATAAAAATAAACTTTAAGCATTAATTACTTCATTACTTCATCAGCTATATATTTGAAATACGACGTATTTATTGTAAACGTCATCTAAATTCTTGCTGTTTTAATGTGAAACTTGCAATTAATTTCGTGAACAGGACGTGAATTTAAAACAAATAATATACCTTTCGTGAATATAAATTACATCTTTAATTAATTAATAACAATTAAACTGTTTAAACACTTCTAATCTAGGCGCGCGGTCCCAAATAATACTGATCAACCATTTACATTATCCACTTGAAAAAATTCGTACGTGAACCTCATTTCTATACACTTTATACTGAATACGAGCCCCGCGCACCGTCACTACCCGCCATCGAAATCGGAATATCAGACCGCAGTGTTACCATAACCAAACTCATGGTTACTACCAATACAATTGAAAATGATTATCTATATGACTACGGTATGATATGCGGACTTGCTCGCATTAACTTTATCAAATTTATTTATATAGCTTTTAGTACACATATACACGTCAACTTTAAGAATTATGCATCCACTATAAATGAAGTACAATATATTCAACAGACAGGGGATCTATCGAGCCACGTGGACTTAAATGACGAAATTCTAATTGCAGCTAGAAAAAACGCGAAATTGACTAAGGACGTTACAGTTTAAAATATTTTATATAACAATACACTAAACATTTCAAAAAGCCAAAAAGGAGCTTAATTATAAAATGTGTAAATATCTTAAAGCTCCATGTTTAACAAATAATACAATTTATTTACTGGCAATACTATAGTATCTAAGGGTCCACGTGGGCCGATGACATGAACAACAGCTCCTAAGAAAGAGATAACAACTTTAGGATAATACCCATAAACTTGTCGGTATTAGTTATAGTTACACTTTAGTTACATAATCACTTACCTATTGACTAAGGGCTTGCAGAGACATGTATTATAGATATTCCAATGTTGTCATACTATATATCTGGTAGCTTATGTCTCAGCAAGCATGCATACTAGAGTAATTATTGTACCGGAGGCGACTTACGGCTCGTGCGCACATAAGCAAGTGTTGCTCGTCGCTAGCCTACATTGCTATTATACGAAGCTAAATCTACCATTTGTTTTTATTACAACATTAAATTTAAACAAAGTGAACGTTTAGTAGAATATACAAAGTGTCTGTATCGACGGCTTACATAAATTTGCGGATCCTATTAGCATTACCATACAAGGGAGACTATAATTTCTATACCATTTTACATAACATAGAATAAGAATTATGTATATTAAGAAATAATACCATAAAAGCGCCAAGTCATAATTATAACACACGTAAACAAGAGAATGTTGCTGTGAATATGAAACATACACATTTAGTATAAATAGGAAAATAAATGTCAAAATATTATGCCGTATTTAAAAACTCAACATAAATAAACCAATCAAGAAGGAAAGGAGTTTTAAATAATCAAAAAACGGGAATGATAAATAAAAAAAGTAAAAATTTCAGCAGTTTTTACTTCGCGTTTAAAACAATATAAACTCCAAAATAAAATTACATTCATTTACGATTTCATAATAGGGAATAAGATATGTCACTCCTCTAACTATTAACAAAGGATCGTTATTTAAAACAACATTAACATTAATAAAATGCAAATATACCTTACCAAACAATCATTGACAAATGACATTTACTTTAAAAACATATTATGAGAATAATTGTTAATCTGAATTCTAATTATTTACTATGTATTTATGAAAAGGTCGAAAAAATATGGCTGCACCCTTAGATGGACTACATTTGACACAAAGAAACCAGCAACACACTATGTTCCAGCTTGGAGAATAGCTAGTTCTTACCTACGCAAAATTTTTACTTTGGGTAATTAATTTTAATAAGTATATACGCGGTGTTCTTAATATTAGAACCACTAGATTAGTGTGATGTTAATACAAATCGTAGGTGTCATTTGTCAATGACATTGGCTATCGCAATTTTATTAAATTGGAATAGTTTCAGTATTCATTATATACAAAATAATTGTACAGCTAAATGTAAAACAACTATAAAAAGCGCAGACATCACTCAAAATATGTTAAGGTAAATACAAAATATGTTAAGGTAAATCAAAATGAAACGAAAAATGTCTAATAAAGAACAAATTCACAGAAATATTGTAGTATTACTGATAAATAATTTAAAATAATACATTTCTAAGACATTTTCACTGATGCTAGGTTCATCAGTCAACGAACCGTAATCCGTAACTAGAACTATTTGGAGGTCGACCAAAAGTAATGAAGCGTTACTCATAGTTCCACAAAAAGTTTTCGAGTAAATTACCACAGGCGAACGACCATTTTAAACTATCTTACCAGCCTCCTTAAAGATTATAATTTGTACAAATAAACTACCGTCCTTAACCAAAACAACTGGGCACCGGACATAAACCGTCTAAGTAATAACACTAAGGGAACATATAAAATTAATTTTGTGACTAAACTGATCCAATTAAATACTATCTGATTTTCAAAGATAAAATAATGTAAATGCACGTATGCAACGTATACTTATAAATAATATACTAAATATAAATTTCTTTTGTAAGATAATTAAAAAAAAGATATATAAGTGATGTCCATGCCTCAATATCCTATCTATTTTAGGATATATCAATAAATATTTTTACAACATGCATTATATAACAGCTATTTTGATAAACAACGCCCAATTATCAGAACATTCTATAAGAAGTGTAGCTATATTGTAATATGAGTTCATATGTACATAACTTATGTAACAATTAGGCCAGATATTTTACTATGTATAGTTATGAAAAAAACAATGAGAAACGACCAAATTCTAAAGCGTTTATTTACTTTTGAATTTCATTAGCTAGGTAAAAAAAGATCGGAACAATATTTACAAAAAATAGTATTGTAGTATCGTTAGCTGAGTTTTTGACAAATTTTGTTAAACGGGAACACTTTATTAAAACCCACGCTGTCTCCCCAAAAATGTAATTGAAATAATTTGAAAATCTTGTGGAAAATAATTTGAACTGTAACAAGCGCTCCAGAATTTGCTCGTCATTTTAACAAATACACAAGTATATGTTATGAAAAACAATAATGAACTAATACCAAATTCGACATATATCCTGCTTTATCTGCAACATGAAACAGCAAATACGTAACTCGCGTTCTTTACAATGACTAGTGGATTTTCAAAAAAAATGCAATACCAATTACATTCTATAATTAAATATAAACGATCCAAATTTCAAAATCTAAGGCAAGACGAATAGTCCCCCTCCCCCCCAAAACACACAAGTCTGTATTACACCGATAATATTGCAAGAAAGCATTGCGATTAAAGTTAACGGTAGGAAGGCCTTAAATGCCACTTTGTCTTTTGACCAACTTAGACCAAAGTCGGGGTCACTTTTCTTGTCTGGATATTGCTAATGCTAACTGTAGCTCTGCATCCTCTTGCCTTCTCCTCTCTTCTGCCTCTTTCTCCAGACGTTTGGACTCAGCCGCTGCCCATGCCCACTGCTGTTCTTCCGTGGGCAAGAACTCACTGCTTTTCGTGTCGGCAGTTTTCGACTTTTTCTCCTTATGTTTCGTTCTCCCAATTCCTCCTATTGTATGTACTAAGGACTTGGCATATTTCACTGGCTTTGGAGATTTTTCCTTCTTATTCGGGAGCGTGTTGGTTGGCCACGTTTCACTTAAATTTTTATTGTTATCTGTGCCAAAATCCGCAGCCCAATTATCAGTCTTATTTGCCCAATTGTCAGTCTTCCAATCGTTGGCCGAACTCTTCGTAGAGTTGGACGACCAGGCGTCGGATTGGGCGGGTTTGGTCCAAGCGTCGTCGCTCGCCCAGCTATCATTGGGCCACGCCGCCCACGAGTCGTTGTTATTGGTTGATTTCGATTTGCCTGAGAAGGGATCGTAGGGAGCAGGGGGAGCCGACACGCGGCCGCTCCGCCGCTCCTGTTTGGAAAATCCGCCGTTGATAGTAGATGAGAAGAAATCGTCCGTTTCGAATCCAACGACGGAGGTGGGTCTACCGAACGGATCGACCTTTTTGGCGTCAGTGACGTCACCGAACGGGTCCTCGATATTGAAGGGGTCTTCGTACCTGTAGTCTTTGAAGGGGTCCTCTGTGAAGTCCAAGGTGGCCTTGCGTTCGTTCTGGGTTGAACACAAAGTGTGTGAGTGAGACGGGTGTATGCGTGTGTGGTGTGAGGGAAGGAGATAGTGTACGCACATGTGAGCCCGTCGCCGCCGCTTCCGCTTAGCGCTGCAATGTGGGGACAAGCACGAGCGTGGTTAGCACGTTAGTGGACAACGTGTCACATGATAATAAGCACACAGGACGCTACAGAATCACTTAAAACATTGACAAGTTTTTTTATAGGCCTGTGATAATTAAAACTGAAACCAAGTGAACGACAAATGTAGTTCAAAGAATAGTATCGCTTCAATATCGTTTATGACGTCACAACAAGCCTTAGAATATTTTGTAGTTCTGTAAAAAAAAACACAATAATGTTTTCTTTAATCTCATACATACTAATTTAATTTGTAAGATTTATTTCATTTTCAATTGCACAGGCTATATTAAATATTACTTTTTAAGCGTTAAAGTTAATTAAATATTTAAATAAAAATACAAAAAAAACAACTAATGTATAATCTGTAGCATCCTATGTACAGAACAAGATACTAGTTATTTAAATGTAAGTATTTGTTAAAAACAGGAGGAGGATATATACAAAATAATAAGAATTACATGCATGTAAAATAAGCACACTAGCTTGGTGAGAAACATGGCCCTTGATATCTACTTCATACCAAACCTAATATAATATACCTACTAAGGGAACGTAGCCATACTACGTGACCTATTTTCAAAGATTTTCGTCCCCTCCCTCCCGTCGGTAACCACTC
>NJDC01005362.1:144401-172660 GCA_002245475.1 Calephelis virginiensis
TGGATAGGTTTTGAAAATAATATCGAGGTTCCTACAATCATTTTTTTCTAAACTAAACAGTTTGCGCAAAAGACACTTCCAGAGATGTAAAATTAGTCCCCCTATAAACGAGATCTAGTAAGTAGTTTTTTCTATAGCTACTGTAACGCCAACAGTTTAGGTAATGAATCCACGCAAATTTCAAAAGTGATTTAAACTGCAACTATTGTATAGTATAAAGAAATTAATGAATTGCAAGAACTTTTATAAGTTTTATATTATCACGCTTGTTAGTTGTTACTACGGACCCCGTTTTTATTTACTTACTATAGAATATTATGGTACTTTTTTATTCAACGGTTATACAATTCATTGGCAATAATTTCAACCAGCGAAAACTCGGAGGTATTCTTTCACTCGGATATTATTACGGAATACACACGGATGTGTTCAAATAGTTTTTTTTGTTTTGCAACAGATCTCCAGAAACACTTTTGATTCGTCTGAAAACTTGACTTTAGACAACGGAACATTACAACTATTTCAAGGTAAGGTTAGTAAGTAAATAAACCTTAGTGAAAACGTAAATAAAAATAACTAAACCAAAAATAAACTACTTAATAAAACGACGTAATTGGTTATCTAATAGAAAATAATTAAATTTTCATATGGAATCATGTTTATATATTGCATATTTTTAACTATTATTTACTTACCATAAAAAATAAAAAATATGGAAATTTATCCCTATTCGTCTTAAACACTGTAAGTCAACACTCACTTACGTTTTAAACTTATCATAAATTAACCAGTCTTTAATGTTAATCGACTAATTCGTCACAATTCTGCAGGTAATTTCATGCATTGTAGTTCCAATGGTAATATTGCACTGCTAGGTGCACCAGTTATTTGATATCTTAGAGACAATGTAATTTAATGAACCGTGCCGACCTTTAAAAACATATCTACATACAATACGTTAAAAAATAAGAGTTTGGTTTGTTATACGACATTTTAAAGAAAATAATAAAATAATTCACTTGTGGAACATGTGTGTTAAAAATTTGCTATGTACAATATTTTATCATAATGTACGCTTATAGATTAAGATCGTTTGAAAAATTTATTTAAAAAAAAATATTTTGCAATTATTTTAAGGAAAATTTTAAGACCACAAATTATATACCGGCTATGATTTTCGGTTACATAAATGCAGATAAAACCGCAGGTAAACAAATCTGTAAAACAAATATGTATAATTCGTACGACCACCATTTGGTATTTCTTTGTTTGCAACTATTAGGACAAGCTATTCAGATGCCATGTAACTTTAAAAGAAGAAACCATAATTAGCCTACTCATTTATCTTTCAGTAGGTATATAAAAAGTGCACTAATCGCTCTAGAACGGTAGTTCCTACTATTGAGTATTGAGTGGCACAAATATTACTTAATATACAATGTTTGTTTTTTGTACAAATTATATAATATTGAGTCACTAGTACTATAATACAAATGATACAGCTATGCACATAATACTACTACAAAATAAAAAAAAACACACTTAAGTTTTTATATGACAGAGAAATAATTTTGTTAACGCAATATGTCCATGTCCTAAAATTTTATGTATCATGTACACCCTAACTGTAACATATTTTCTGATAACCTTGCACAACAGTATAAACAATCCACATCTCCAATCTGAAAACAATAGCATGTTAATATATATTATGTATGTTCCAAAATTGACTATGAAACTCGCGTACCTTGGTGGATGTAGTTTGCGGAGGGGCAAAAGATATAGCGACAATTGATGTTTTTTCAATAGATTATTACACAAATAATGGAACTATTTCCTTTATTTAAAAACTACATGTAGCCTAGAGATTTGGAAAATGAAAATAAAGTTTTATTATATTGAAACCAGGATGGCCTCGTTTTGGTTGATTAGCTAACTTGGAACAAAAGGAAGCTTTATAGAAATTCCTACTTAAAAGCATATATGTTACTGTTTTCTTATATGTTTGTAGCATTTCATAAAGGTATCCCATGTAGATCAGAAATCTTACCACCGGCAATTCAAACCATTCCTCTTATAAGACAACGACGCAATGAAATCATGTTGAGTCTATGCAAGGTAAGCAAATACATAAAATTTGTTTATTTATCTGTGTAAAATTTTTGAAAACCACTTACAGATAAAAGTTAAGCCCTATTACAGGAATCCGTTCAGTAATCCAGATTTCAGGATAAAGAGGAATATATCACTCTCCAACGTTTTTACTATACATTAACACATAACACAAAACATAACAAAATATCGCTCCATCGCGACGTAAAAAAAACAAACAAACATGATTTAGCATTTACAATATTAAGTATGGACTAACAATCTTTTTGCTACAAGTTCAGACATTTGGAAAGACATTTCAAGTAAAAATAATACATTCATATCTTCACGTCAAGATGTGTATGCATACTTGCGTAGTAGGCAGAGAGAAACGAGTGCCATGTGTCAAGATTACTACAGACCTGGCTAGTACCTACAACCATACACATTCGCATTGTATATGTTATGTCAATCTTTCATCTGATTTCTCTCCAAATGACCGAACCAGCAAAGCATGTCATTTCGCATTTTTAGAACACTTACAAATATTTTATAATGAATCGGAAGTTACTTTGTGGAAATCTATTATTAATTATAAGATAGAATAAAAGTGGAATAAGAAATTATTTTGCCAATACTCCATAGCCAGTGTTCAGGTTTTCACGTAACACTGCATGTGAAAAGCTGGACAAATATTCACCTCACCCACCACCGCGATCAGACCAAGAATAGAGTCCGAGTGCGAGGAATAGCTCTTTTTTTTTTTTTTTTTTGAATGACTAACTTGTTGCTAATCTTGCGATTTTTACAACTTCACCGAACTTTTAAGGAATAGCTCGTCACGTTCTTCGCCAACCAAACCAAAAGAATTCAGCACAAAGTACACCAACTCGCACTTGGCATACGTTTTGTACTGACACCTTTCTTTGAATCCCTCTTACACCTTCCACCCTCTCTCTCATCTCACTGCTGCAAATGCGCTCGGCATGCAGTCACCACACATTTTCCGGAGCGCTCTCATTTCCATCGCATGCCAACTCTCATATTTTACTTACAGTACGACGTACAAGCAGGAGCTGGACCTCCAATCTCCCTTGGTCTAAAATAGTCATACATTTTTAGGTGCCATGCCAAGATAAGATCTTCGAGGTGTTATCTAGTTCTGGGAAGATACTGGAGCGAGTGAACAACTCTGACGGTGTCTACTCACTGCTGCAAACCCCGCCTGCCCAGCCACCGCCGCCGGCGAGACTCGTGGAATTTGTAACGGTGGGGAACAGAATAGCACTTCGATGCCCAGGGTAAGTTATTTATGTATTACTACTAATGGTCTGAGACAACCGTCGCCTTGTCACCATAGCCATTACCCCGTAAGCACTATTTTTTTATGTGATGAGATAGTGAACAAGCACATGGCTGTCCTGATGGTTAAATAATAACCGTTACCTGTAGACACCATAGATGTTGTAGGTGCGGCCTGTCTTGTAGTCGAGGTTTAAGTCAATTTTTGTGTAAGTCCACCGGCTGCCCTACCCTCCGGACTGGACCAGGAGACCGTAATTATTGCGGCAAGAATTTATTTGCTTTTGTAATTACCGAATCCTAACAAGTGGCAATAAAATCCCGTTAAGAAAAAAATAAGCGCAGCAAAAAGTAAAACCAATTCCAACTATATTATTAAATACCATTTCGCGCTGTGATTTATGGCTTTATTATTTTTATTGTAATAGAATTAAGATCATGCCAAAATGAAAATCATGACCTATATTTAAAAAAAAAACCCTGAAAATCGGTTTTTATTTGCTGAGTAATCGCGAACAGACATGCAAAAAAATGGAGACGAATCGAGAACTTCTTCCTTTTTGGAGGCCCCAGACCTAAACAGAAATACAACTACGAGATGTTATAAAACTTGTACTGTCTTCTGAAATTAGCATTCTACCTACGGATGACATAGCAGCATCTTATTGGTTGAGAATCCAATTTTAGACAGTGTTTAGTAAAACAAGTGTTCAAGTGTAAGATTCCTAACTCTAAAGATGGATTTCAAGCAATCTAGATAGCTGCGTATCCGCCGGCCTATCCTATGCCTAATTGCTATAATTATGCTGTCCACAGATATGTTATTGGCAAGCGATAACATAAAAATGGATCAAAATATCAATTTTGGACAGCAAGTTTTGGATTAGGATTGATTATTAATATTGGGCGTAAGTCAATAATCCGTTTATAGGGAATTTATAGGTCTACACTACAAGATATTCCTGTAACATGGCACATTGGAACCGAACCAGTAGAACCGGAAGTCATCTACAGAGTGAGTGGAGGAAGAATACATTTGAACACCAGAGATCATCTCGTATTCAACACAGTTGAGTACCGGGATACGAATACTTACAGGCAAGTATTCGGTAGAAACATACGATTGCAAATCGAGTTATTAAATCGAATAAAAAGATAAAACATAGAGCTTAGGCTTACGCGAGTTATATTAGTTTAGTTAACAGAAGTTAACATAAAAAGAACACTTCCGACGCATCAATTTGAAAACGCTATTTAACATAATTAACATAATGTTTCCATTATATAATCAAAATCAATCAGTGCCCTTGCACTCCTTGCTTTCTTAAGAGAGAAAATAATTTTAATCTATAATTTGAGGTTTTTAGAAAATTTAAATGAGGTAATTCTTATTTCCAAGTTTTTTTTTTATATTTTTGATGTCAGATTGTACAACAAAGAATAAACTTGTTAAGAAAAGTTAGAGCAAATAGCAACAGCTTTAAAACTTAGCCAATGCACGGCAGAAATGACCCTTAAAAGAGAAAATTATGATATTCCTTTCTATTTTTCTAAAATTTTCTATGGCAATTTTTAACCTTTCTGATAAATGATCATATTTCCAGTTGTTGGCAAGGACGCATCCTGGCTGGTGTAATAAAATTGGAGGTACAAAGGAACACACAAATGGTTTACGAGCGCCGCTTTATAATGGCAACACTGATAGTCACTCTAGGTGGGATACTACATTTAACGATTCAGCAAATTCAGTATCGTCGATGAAAAAATAATTTATACACATTCAGTTTATTATTACTATTTTTGCAGGAATAAACTATTTACGTTAATATTACAACTTACAATAAATACTTTAAAATTCTGGACCTACTAGGGTTTAACCTAATATTACACATTAGTAGTTTAATATTACGTAATTAATAAACAAAAATAAATCTAAATTTCGTACCATATATTATAGTCTGTTATTTTGCATTAGCATAATATTTACGAAACATATGCTTTACAATATAATCCCTTATCGTTATAATATATATTTTTATATGGGACATATTATTATTTGGACAGCAAAAAAAATTAAATTCCTTTTGAATTCATGTACTGTCAGCACTAAAAAAAGAAACAAGAAATATATTTTGGCGTTTATTTATTAATAAAAAATATTTTAGAAAACCTACGTTTTTCTTAATAACACATGGTTTTACTCATTTTTCTTTTAAGAGTGAGAGTGAGTGTTTTAAGAGTATCATAAAATGTAATAAGTAATTTTTATGATACTCGACAGTCAAGCAAGCAGACGGATTTCCTGATGTTAAGAATTTTACACAGCCTAGAGACACCAAAGGTAGTAATGATGCGTTTTCAACCTGAAGCCGTACTGTTAGGCCTCCAGCATAATTAAAGTCACCGGCTACCTTGTCCTCCAAACCAGAACACTTCAACGTCAAGCGCTGATATTATGGCGGCAGGAATATGTAAGGCGGTGGTACAAATCCGGACGAGTCGCTCTACCTCTAAACTCGACCATCTAGTCAGGTGTTACGATGTTGGTGACGGTAAGGTTATGCTTGCCTTTGACGAGCCGACTGGCAGGAAGGCAGGTGGCCTATTCTGCAAAGAAGCCCCGAACCAACACGGGAGAACCAGTGGTTGATTCTTTGGTTTTTTCGATATTTAACTTTAAGTATTTTCTTCAAAGTTCGGTCAGTAACAATATTATTCACGATTTTCAAAAAACCTATGTCAATTAGACAAAAAAGTTTTAATGGCTCTTATGAATGACGTCACAAACGTGTCAAAACTCAATAGATTTTACTACTATTCACTAAATAAATATGCGCTAGGTACTACAAAAAACGTAATAAAATCATTCCACTGACATAAAATTCTTTTCCGCAAAGTAACGCCTTCTTCCATCAATAAAATTCTTTATCATTAAATAATTTCAACTTCATCATCGACAAAGGCCGGATTCACATGGACCACAAATCTTCTGTGTTGTTATTCTCGTCATGGATATTTAGTATTTTTTTCGACTTACTAATACTTTTTTCAGGTTTTTCTTGTCCTGACGAAAACTAACACAACAAAAAAATATTGCGTAAATCGGTCCATCTTTCAGTTATGATACGAAATTACGAAATAACTTCGGTAGCATCTAAAGGTACCAATAAACTGTAGATGATACCTACAATCTTAGTGGATACAAGTTTGTTGACCCCGTTATTTCGAATAGATGATACGTTTCGAAGGGGTCAATGAACTACGAGTTATCGTATGTGTGATTCTTGGAGGGAATGCTCTAGTTGACTTTTAACATTCATTTAAATTAAATAATTTAACATTGTTTTAATATATCTCATTTTACGTATTTAATTATTCTATAAAAATAAGAAATCCTGCGTTTTTTTTGAGCCCGCATTACGAACAGATGCTACGTGAGGATCGTTTCTGTGCGGCAATTCTATTATTAATTTTCAGTTCCTATTTATTTTACTATTTAAGCATTTTTTAATAAAATTATTTTTTTAATGTCATTTAGTTCAGTATTACTAATATAATTATTTCTGCAACATTCTTGCATATGCAGATTAACAGCCTGTACATATTATTGTATTATTTTAAATTTGCAAATGTTGTAACAGTTATTCTTATATTCAAGGTTGAGACGAAGCCAAAAAACTAAAAATAATTAAAATTGGTGCAGTCGTTGTTAAGTTATAAATAGTGTGTTTGCATGTGTTAATTATATCAGGTAAATCGACATATACATAGATCAATATACAAATGCTAAAATAAAACTAACCACTCAGATTTACAAAACAGTCTATACATAATAGACAAATGCAATAACAACAAATGCGTTGTTATAGCATTTGTGTTTGGAATTGTTTTTCGCAAGTTTCTTTAGATGTGGCGTCTTCGTAGATTATAATATCACATTGGCAATAAATGTCTAGATTAAATAGTAAACACAACTTTTAAATTTTAATATAAATAAGTATTGTAAGTAATATTACCTAAGGAAAACAATTTGTTAACCTCAGTAACTAATAATGTTAACATGAAGTACCTTTACTTATCGTAAATTTCTAGGTCATGATGATGCTGTAAAAAGTTTTATCCAGTGCAACTTAACGCTCTATAAAGCGTATTGTGAAAAAAGACAAATGTCACTTAAAAGTGTATACAATGGAAAGTGTATACTATCCACCACGCGCCGACGGTGAAAAGTATATTTTCATGTTATAAGATAGCAAGCACATAGATCAACTGATTGGGAGACTTCCGTCGCCTATAGACGTTGCTAACTACCTTCAATGGAGAAAAGTGATGGTATGGTGTCAGGAATGGTTAACACGCTGCTGAACTAGCAACAAGTGTAGTGGGGGATTACCTGGGGGGCGGCGGGCGGCGGCGGCCCGAGCGGCGCGGCGGAGGGCCGCACGAGCCCAGCCGGGAGCGCCCCGGGCGGGGGCGTGCCCCGCACGGCGCGCGACACCAGACACATCGCCGCGCAGAATTGGTCCACCGACAGCTTGCCCACGCTCTCCGTGTCGCATAGCGCCCTAGTATTTCATTATACAAATTATTACAATTCGGTTAGATAGTGACAATTTTAACATGAATCTCACATATTTCACCATTATTATGGCATCCGATTTTATAGACAAATATTGTAGTTATTATACGTGATTAATCATAATAATTAATAATGCATTATTTTTTTATTAACATATCACATTATATTTTCAAGCTTTACAATATAATTAATATTCCAAATTATGTTTTTCATTTTGATATTGATGATTTAACCTTTAAACCTTATCACAATATGTTAAAAGCAAATTAAAAATATAAATAAACATGCAAATAGAGAGTTTATCGATATACATATTTCTATCAGTAGCAGAATAAACAACCCGTCGGATTAAAAAGTTTCAAGTGTGTCAACATCGTCAAAAATTTTTCAGAACGAGTTGAGCTGGCATGACTTAGTCCCTCGTTGCGCTTTTTTCAAGTATGTGGTCGGTTAGTGACTTTGTGAATAATGCGAACAAAAAGTGATATGAAAATGTGTTAGTTAAGTGTTAAAATTATATTTTGGTAAGTGATAAACAATTTTATAAAACACTACACATCATTTAACTAGTTTTAGATAAAATTTAGTGATATTTAAGTCGGTCATGTATGTAAAACTATCTTCACGCCCATATCCCCGAAGAGGTAAGCAGAGGCATAACCAGGGCACCCACGACTAGCCGAAGCCACTAAGTCCCGCAATGTGATAGTTGGCAAGCCTATCGACAACCGGGCACGTATCCAATCCCGAGCAACATTTTTTTTACTAGAAAATTGGAAAAACCCAATTTTTTTTGTTGCCCGACCCGGGATTCGAACCCGGGACCTCATGCAGTCAAGTCCAACAACTGAACCGCTAGACCACACAGGCGGTTATATACTTATGTATGTATGTATGTATGTACTTGTGACCTAACGGTCCGCTCGATTTTAACTATTTCTAATTATATAGTAAACTATTCTTGTAAATAATATTTGTAATATGTTTATATGACATAATATCTACAGATAAAACATATAAGTTTTATGATTGTCTTCCACTAAATACTCCATAATAAGAGATAATAAGAGATTAAATAGCTCGTGAGACTTTTTCGAACATTCAAGAATTTAATTCTATAGAGCTTGTGTTGTAAAATATTTGCATGGACATTGTTGTTTTTGTAATTGCATTCTGTTAAACGTTTCATGTTATTTCGAATAAAGTATACAGATGGTAAATAAAACACCTTTTTTTTAATAAGAAATGTTTTTCTTGGGAAAATTGGGAAAAAACACGGAAAGATTTTTCACATTTTGTTTGTTTCAAATGGTTTTGAGGTTAAACATACACATTTTTACGTTATTACGTAGCCTAATTCTCAGGGATCCTAAAAATATATACATTTATATGTTTTTAATACATAAATCGAAAGATATCGTCGTTATTCGCCAACTTTTATTTTGCCGCCATTTTTCGCCAAACGTGTAAACACTCTAAACGTGTAAAAGCGATCACGCGGCAAAATGTGAACAGTTGAGGGGATAAGAGAGAGTGTGAAAAATACAGAGAAACATGCACACGCCGCACAGCTTACAATAGCAAAACGTGTCGTTACAACTTTTCGTGAGATTTTTTCCGTCTAGCCCCACTTCACAACGCCCGATAAGGAAGTTCGTTCCAATAATATTATTTTAAGAGCTTATGGTAACTCCGCTGATCCAAAGAGATAACTTACCATATTTGAGCTAAGGTCGCTTGTGGTAGTCCACTTTCGAGGAATACATCTCTAATTTCAGCGCCCGAGACGAAGCCGTCTCTATCAGAGTCGGCGGCCGCGAACTGGGCTTCATACTTGGTTCGATCCGCGCTAGTCATCCACGAACTGCCTAGGGGCTGAGGAGGTGGGGCTGATGATGGAGGCTGCAAAAAAAAATAGTTGGTATTTAGATTATTTCATTAATACTATCTAACGCAATCCGATTTTTATTTAATATCTAATAAATAACAGAGTATTAGGTCGGCACTTACAGCTCGCAACGCGTGGATTGATGCATATACTATACATTGCGGGCTGAAAAACTGCTAAATGTTTAACCACTTGTTTTCGACAAAAACTGTAAAAGGAATTTTGCAGTCTGATCTAAACTAGCACAGAAATTTTCGTTACGGTGTCAAATAAGGGGTGTATAGTGTGCGTGATACAGATTTAACTTTAGAGAATTGATTGAGTATTTTTATTTATTACACAGTGTCTGTTGGTTTCAACTTTGAAGGCAAACTTTGTATGTAATCCGTGTCCTTCAGAGGAACGTCATTTAATTTTATTTTTATATTCCTGGTAGTCCTTTTTTTGATAAATTTATGAGATAGCAGATAAAACAATTTTATATTAAAATGGTGGATAGTCAAAAATCTTTACAAGTCCACATCATTGGACTAAGAAATGTCATTTAGTTAATAATTAATTTTCATCAAATATCAATTTAGGTGTGCCTAATTTTGTCCTAATTTAATAAAAACAAGTGATACAGCTTCGTTCTACAAGACAAGATTTCCACACGAAAAAAAAAATTAAACAAGAATTTTTAAAAATCTTACACTAGACAGATCTAGCAGGCCTTCAAGCAGGGAAGTATTAGACTGTGGTTGTTGGTGAGGTGCGGGGCGGGGCGGAGGAGCGCGGGGCTGCGGGCTGGGCGGGCGGCTGGGAGGGCGCGAAGGCGGGCGGCTGGGCGGCCGGGGCGGCTTGGCTCGCAGCTCCGGCGGCAGAGATGTGGGCACCGCGTGCTTCTCCAACGCCTTGTACACCAGGTGCATCGCCTGCACAAAACAATACACTTATTTATAAATTTTCCTGGTCAATAGTTCTTGAATCCTGTAACTATAATATGTATGCCTTTAAAAAACAAGCTGGATTGTAATGTCAATAGACTTAGAAGAACTCCTTTTAGAAGAAAACTAATCACACAAGTATTTTAACGTAGTAAATGCAACCTATAAACTTACGGCTCCCTGATGGTAAGCGACAACTAATTCTATGGCTGTTCTCAAGGTCGGGTTGTTGGATCAAATGGTAGGCACAGATATTTTACACTGCAGTCCATAAAAAGATTCGTATAATTTACCAAATTATCTCAGTGTATCAAAATTTATAAGTTGATTTTCACAAATCTACAGTGAATTTTTTTAATGTTTAAAAATGTATATTATGCACAGAAAGAAGTGCGTATGAAACTGGTATAATAAAGCTCATAAATTTTTTTTAAATATTTGATTTGCTCAAAATATATTGAAGAGACTGCATTAAGATGCAAACACTACTGTTATTATTTTTAGCTGTAATCAGTAATTGTTAGCTGTAATCAGCATAAAAAAAATATTTTATTTGCCCAAATATGAACATTTATTTTAATAATATAGGCATAGCATAAAACACAACATTTTTGACACAAAAAAAAAATTTACACAACTGTATTCAAATAAATGAGCGAGAACTCGATACGCTCCCTTACTTCCACGCACATATCCGCGCCGATACCTTGAAATGAATTTTGCGCAACGACAAGTTACCTACCTTGGAGGTTTATGTAAAATTTGCGTGAACTGTATTTCTTAAAATTTGTGTGCAATAAAGATGTAGTTTTATAAATAAATAAGAAAGAATAAAATACCACAATAAATTCATGTCTATCCAACATTCCATCTTTGTCTTGATCAGCTAAATCCCAGATCTTGCCTAAAGTCTCCAACGGAAGTTTTGACTCCATTAAAACCCCTTTCACCTGGAAAATAATTATATACTATTAAAACCTAATAAAAAAAAACAAAAACAAACATGTTAAATACTATCCGGTTTTAGAGAATATTAATCCATAGGAATCGGTAAATTTTCGGGATATAGATAAACTGATTTCCTACGAGACCATAATTCATCTTGGTTCTGACGTTGTTAGTAGTTTAGTGCAGTATTATTATTAACAACATTATTATTATTTTTTTATATATTATTATTATGTAATAACACATTATTACAAACAATATTATTATTAACAATCTATTAACAAACTAAAATATTTTTTAAAGTTCAAAATAAAAATGTGACTTACACCCAGAGTAACTAAGTAATAGTGAATGGACTTTCACTTAGAGAGTAACTTAGCAGATTAAGTCACATAAAATTTACTCATTAGTATATGGGCTTTGTCTTAATGTAAGGTAGACTTATCAGAAAGTTTCTTATAGGAAAAAAAAGAATCAAGTGACTCGTGTTTCAATTGGTGGCAGATTTTAGAATAATTATAGACTCATCACAAGAACCACTTGTACGGTCAATGTGATATAAACATATTGGTTGGTTTTTGTTTTTGAACATTTGTGTTTGTTGACCTATATATACTATAAAAAATCAAACCTTATTCCCAGGTATGAGACCATTGTTGGGCTGTAGAGAGTCGAACAGCTGACTGTACTTGTCCCGCTCCGCCGGTTTCACGCTCCAATCGCTGAGCGGCGCATGCGCAGGCATAGCTGCTGAAGGCGGAGGGTCTTTTGGGAGTTCACCCTGGAAACAATACCATTTCTTTAAGTAATGGTTCTTATTATTTAGCTGTGATGATAGGCAGGATGGTTAGTTCATATATTGGACCCATTTTCCATGAAGACCTTGTCAGCAATCAGAAAATTTGTTGGCTTGCGAATGTTTGCGTATTTATGTGTACCGAACATTTCCAGTTTGTCAAGACTGACGATTGAGTAACAACCTTATGAAGATTGCAGCTCGACGCACGAAGGGAAGAATGCATACAAAGAGAGGTTTTCAGAAATTTATAGGGAGTCAAGCAAAGACTCGGTGTTTACAATACCGAGCGTCTCTTTCTGGTACAAGGCAGAAGGCGTGAAGTTTTATAAGGCGGCCATGTCTACCGCACATACATACATACAAATATTGACTTTAAGTCCCTTACCGGGTAGGCAGAGAGTTTACAATACCGAATTTCATGGTCGTTTTCCTCGTATGGGTTAACACGATCACTATCCACATTCGCATTGTATACCTGATTTGTAAATCTTTCATCTGTCATCCTTTCCATATGACCCAACCAACAGATCGAACAGCAGAAAGATACGAATTGAATATTATTTACTTTTACAGTACTTACGAGTGAATGGAAAAAGTGCTCTCCTAGCGTTAGGATCTAAGATAAATAAAAACCACCACTCGCAAAAATAAGACAGATAAGACAGTCAAATCGGAAAGGGAAATCGCAAACTACAAGAAAAAAATTCCAACACATACCATCCTATAAGAACACGTACGATATTACTGTTAAATAAATATAGTTTTTACAGTTTTCAAGTATTGTTGAGCTTGTTTTATTATGTTTCTGATAAGAACAACGTCACACAGATAAAACCATTTAAAAAAAATTAGAACACCATTGAAAAACGAGTTCTTTGAGTAACTAACAGACATTGAAGAGATAACAAGTAACTGTGTTACTATATTATTTATGCCTTCATTACAAGTGTTTAGCTTCACCTGTCCTAGTGTCGAATTGTAACTGCAATATTTTGCAGCCACCGTAATGACGGAGTCATGTTCTAATCCACAGGGTAGGGTAGCCGGTAGCCTTGCAAAACGGGCCTTACCCCCCAACTACAGGACAGCGACGCACTTATACCATCTATGGTGTCCGGTGTCTATGGGCCATGGTTATCTCTTATCATAAGAACCATGTTCTTATTTGCTGTCTTATCACATAAAAAAAATATCTTGCCAGTTAAATTTCACCCACCTCCCTGTTTCCATTATTTAGTTCCACCTATAAACAGGGGAGAGGTGATAAAGGAGTTCATAAATGTGTCACGATTGCGACATGAGAAGGGTTCACCAATTTTGCCTTTGATTTTAAGTTGAAGCCTGTTTCCTCAAAACCACATCTTTCAACAATGAAATTCCGGGCATAACTAGTGCGGCTGTTTACCTGTTATCATTAATTTACAAGCTGGGGTATGTGGTTACTTATCTTAACTCACTTTGCTAAAATTTTACTTTTATATTGGATAACAATGTAGACAGACATTGCTATTACTATAAACATATAACTTTATTTCGGTCTCTATGTTTATTTATTTTATTTTGGTATCTATACATATAATGATCATGTATTTCTATCTAATAGTGTTCGCCCGTTGGTCGAAATTCGACTATAATAAATTTTAATATCCTGTTGATAAGAACGCCATCTTGATGTGTATCGGGAGCTAAATACAAAAGACAGTGGATAGTATGAAAGCAAGTTTAATACTGAGTCATACACTATATAGCGCTGATTTATATTGTGCGTTGCATACACATCACATCTTCATTTCTCAAGACCAGCTACTTTGTTTCCAAACTGTATCTGTGATCTTTAATATATTTGTTATCATTAATATATTTGTTTGTGTGTGTCAAATGCATGGTAGTGTGGGTAATGTTTTATTTATTGATTTAATGTACTTTATAAGCATTATTATTGAAAAATATTAGCGTTCTGCACTTCTCCTACACATAAACTATAAGTGTGCCAAATTTTATGCCCCTGAGTCTGTGCTATTTTCGTAAAAAGGGGTCCAAAGTTTTGGCATCACATATTAATATATAGATTAGTGTTGTTGGATTTTACCGACAACTCAAGCACTTAATGTTGCTAATATTGGGGTCAGTTCAATTTGTGCAACTTGTAGAGATATTTATTAAAACTACCATACCAGACTAGACCATAGTAAATTTAACTATAAGCTGTTCAATATAAATGATTAAAATATAATGTATTCAAACAACATTAAGGTTCTTTTGTTAATTATCTTTTTGATAAGAACGCCATCTTCATTTATCAAGACCAACTACTTTGTTTCCAAACAATATTTGTGCGCCATCTGTGATATTTTATCGTTATCATCAAAATATTTGTTGGTGTATGTCAAATGCATGGTAGTGTGGGTAGTGTTTTATTTATTGATTATTGAAAAATATTAGCCTTCTGCAATTCTCCTACACATAAGCTTTTAAGTATGCCAAATTTCAACACCACCATCAACGTAATTCTCGTAAAAAGCTTCACGTGTTTAATTATGACAATTTAATATCATGTTGCAAGATATGCATCCCTCACAATTTGGCTGGTTACAAAATATTAAAACCAAAATGTGTACTAGTTAAAACTTATTAAACATAGTTAAAAAAACTGACCACTTTGGGTGGTGGTGTCTCCGAGTGTATGTTGCTGATGTTGATGTCCTTGCCGGCCTGCGCCAGCGCAACCAGCTTCAGTGCCACAAACAGTCCAGCCTGAGGACAAAAAATGCATTAAATGTAAGAGTTGCTAGGACAGGTACTACCGCCTTATACATACATACATACACATTTCTTATAGTATCGTCACGCCCACATGCCCGAAGAGGTAGGCATAGGCACAACTAGCCCAAACACGACTAGCCGCAGACACTAAGTCCCACTATGTGATAGATGGCGAGCCTATCGCCAATCCCGGGCAATATCAATTTTTATACATTAGAAAATTAGAAAAACCCCATATTCTATTAGTTGCCCGGCCCGGGGAATGAACCCGGGACCTCATGAAGTCAAGTCCATCACCTTAACCGCTAAACCACAGAGACAATATTAATTTTTCAACGTAAGACATTTTACAACGTAAGTATAGTCATGTTTAATTTTGGAAGGTAGGATAGGTAGTAAATTTACTTAAAGAGCTTAAGATTGCAACTCCAGGTAGGCATTGCATCACTATTATCTTTGATCTCATATATGTAAAGTATATTTCTTACCAGCAGCTGCTCGATCTGCTGTTTTATTTTATATATTATAAATGTTTTCTTAAATGTATTCATGTTAGAGGGGATCTACCCCTGTTAATCGGATCTGTGTCCATCAGCACATCGTGACTGATTGAGATCTTTCCATCTTTCGCCCAATAATGCTTTCACAGCACCCTAGCAGTTAAGTAAACATAGTTCTTAGCAAGAAATAAAAGTTGACAGCAAAGAACCTCGCCGTATAATGCACTACTAATTATCTATTTTCAATTGACGTGAATTATTCTCAATTCGTCTGTATTTCCTTTGTGTTTCTTCTAAAGTTCTAATTTTTTCATGTTTCTTTTCAGAAGCTACCAGACACAAACTCGACCCAGAACACTTCAACAACACCAATGGAGTCTATCAGCAAATACTCAAGCGATTTCCGCAAAACGTAGGTGTTGCGAGAAAAGTCATCATTGTTTAGTAAATTTATTTATTTTTGTTGCTTATGAGTTAATTACGTAGGGTAGAGTTATGATTTCCTTAAAATTACACATCAAAATTTCACATGTTTCAATTTAATTATATTTTTATTATTAAGCATATAGTTAGATGATATTTTCATTGCCTGTGAATTGTTATCATACAATTTGGATTCCAGAAAACAAAAAGTATTTGGTGGGTTTTCTTGGCTGGTGGGTTTTGGGAGATACTGATCTTTAGAGTGTAACCATTAGAAGAGTCGCTTGATATTGATTATTTATAACCCCAACAGAAAAAGAGGGTTGTAATTTTTTTATGTGAGAGATTAGCGGCGAAGTGCATGATGTAATGATAACCGCGGCCTAGACACCAATAAGATTGACGTGTCTGTGTGCGCTTGTTTGTCTGCCTGTTTCATCATAGATCCGAATGGTAGGATTTAAGTGCTGTTTTTTTTGGTTGAGTCATCGAGACGATTTTGACTTTATAGCTACTAAATCGCATATATCATATACACATAATTAATAATTAACGCATATGTCAAGAGTATGTTGCCTAACATATATAAGATAACAGTATCGTACAACATCCTCCGCCCTGTGTCAATAGTAAAATTATCAAACTGTGACGTGAAGCGCAAATACCAATAAATATTTCACACAAAGGCCATCGCACATTTTAGCCACAATCAACGGCTAAAAAATTTGTCCTTGAATTTAATCTAGTGCCGGCGCTCGGGGCTACCTGCACGGCTTCTTTCCATTACATGTTTTGTTCAATCGTAGATGTTTCCACTCGCGTTTGACGGAATCAGTCATTACACATGCTTAAGATCCTTAAAATCACTAAACCCCTTTTATGGTGTGGTTCTTGGACGGTAGCTATTTCATCGTCCGAAACTGGTCAGGATATACAACTCTACCTGGAGTTGGCTTTAACAACGTCAAAAACAGTCCGGATCTCTAGCCAACGTAACAGTTTAGTGTTTGTAAGTTTATTCGTGCACACTAATTTGTGTAACTAATCTTCCAATTTTCTGTATAGTTTAATACCCTTATACACGACTACTACAAAGTATTCTTAGACCCCTATAATAAAATACTATAAAGTTTCGTGTAATGGTCAGATATGTACGATGATGTGTCCGTGCATGTGAAACTACGCCGAACCCCGAGTTTTATTTGACTGTCGATGTATATACGCGTAGAAACTGGACAATATTATTAAATATATATTTGAAAAAATACAGCATTAAATGTGCGATAGGGCTCAAGGATAATTTTTGGCGCATGTCATAAACTGTGACGGAGAGAAGTTATGTAAGACATTTACATTGGGCACTGTGCCACCCTATTACTAACATTTTATTTCGATTTTGTCTACTTAATCAATACTAATGGACACGCAATGTTGAATACGCCGGGTTATTAAGTGTACGCTTATGACCTGCCCATTAACTGGGCGGTAAAAATGAATAAGGTACCTAATTTTCATTTTATTTTGTGGAAACTTGACGTTGCTCAATATTGCTTGCTTATAACTTACTAAGCACGGTAACACGGTAAGGCAAATAAACGTTAGCGTAAAACGAAAAAAAAAATGCACAACATATTTAACAAAAATACTATTGTTACAAAAAAAACCTACCAATTTACATAATTATATTAACAAATCATGCAGTACTTGAGTTTCATAAAAAAAAGTACTATACCAAAGTGTTAAAGAATATTTGAGAGAGGCGACGAGTCAGAACGGCTTTAAGAGTAATCTACCTTTACTAAGTAGTGTTGAAGAAAAAAAATTTTTCTTCAACACTACTTAGTAAAGGTAGATAACTTGATAGTGCTTCTAGCAGGGATTACCTTGCATCCCTGCTAGAAGCACTATCAAGTTATATATTTTTTCTTTCTTTTTTCGCCAGGGATTTTGAAAAGAGAATGTCTGCAGGGAAGTAGTGTCTACGGAGTGCTTTGTACGCTACTTCAAAGTGATGTATAGAATAGGGGCACTAAGCTCGCATAATTCTCTGCTTATCGCAACTTTATTTTAAGTAATCGAGAATTGGGGATGTCAAAATAGGCATGTAAGTAGAATAAATGCTGTCGAAATGACAGCGCTACGGGAAATCTGTGGTGTTACGCTGGTTGTTCGCTTTTGCAACAATGAGAACAGAGGGAAAGTAAGGTTGTAAGAGACGGTTGGTGTGGACAGTGGACAAAGAAATGAGATAGGTTGGTTGGTTGTTGGTTCAGTCATGAGGAAAGAATAGCACATGAAAGATGGACAGAACAAATATAGCTACCTACAATGCAAATGTGGAGGGATGCAGATACCCGCTGAGACCAAGAAGGTTGACATTCCACGACTAAATCGCTCGGTTCTTAACCGAGGGTTGTATCAAGTCACCGAAATCGGCGTCTTTGTACGAATTGTAATGAATAGGGAGGAAGCTGGGCTGGTTTGTAGAAACTGTGACATTTGGCACTCGATAGTCTCTGCCTAGCCAGCAAGTGATTATTTGCGTGAAGATGTGTACATGTATGTGTTTTTTTCCATAAAGATCTCTTTAAGTAAGTAAGTAGCTTCACGCCCTTATCCCCGAATAGGTAGGCAGAGGTACAACCAGGGGACCCTTTTTTTTGAATGACTAATTTGTTGCCAACCTCGCGGTTTTTACAACTTCACTGAGCTTTGTGGGCCGAGCAGAGTGCTCAGCCCGAGACATCATTATTTAAATGGATTGGACTGTTACCTACAACGCCAGCAACAAGGGCTGTCTCCCGGGAGACCGTGCCTTGGTGCTGCGTTCTGGTTACTGGGTGGACTTGATATTGAAGTAGTGGCGGCGCGTCGCTCGGCGTTAGGAGCCGGGCGCAAGAGAGGTCTTCGTCGCCGAGAGCGGCGGCGACGGTGTAGTGTGATGTTGTTGTATTGTGAGTTCGTGTTCGGGTTGGGAGGGAGTATAGCGTTTGCCGCGGTTATTAGGTCCGGATAATCCGATAACACGTGGCGGAGCCTCTTATGATTTTGGGACGCGTTTGCGGCCGGTGTGTAGTCACACGCGGGTGCTAACACCGGATTCGGGTGGGCAGCCGTTATTTCAAAGAGCTGCCCAGCCCACGACTAGCAGAAGACACTAAGTCCCACAATGTGATAGGTAGCAAGAATATCGCCAACTGGGCACATATCCAATCTCTAACAACATTTCTTTTAAAATTAGAAAATTGGAAAAACCCAATTTTCATTTTGTTGCCCGGCCCGGAATTCGAGCCCGGGACCTCATGTAGTCAAGTCCAACAACTGAACCGCTAGACCACAGAGGCGATTAAATTCTTTAGATCCATCTAAAGCTGTTGATTAGTGATAAGCATAGATTATCCGAATAAGGAATTATAAAGACAGATGACTTATTATTTTTTATGCTTTATACCTCTTAAAAGGAATTATTGCGCTAAAATTAGCTAGCTTCTTCGTAAGTTTTCACTAAGTACATAGTATGAAACAAAGTCGCTTCCTCTGTCCCTTTGTATGCTTATATGTTTAAAACTACGCAACGAATTTCGATGTGTTTTTTTTTTAATAAAGTGATTGAAGAAGAATGTTTATATGTATATTTTATACCCGTGCGAAGCCGGGGCGGGCAGGTAGTTAGCAAAAATTGCAAAGTAATTTAAAAAAGCGTCTCTAACGATAAGTTACATAATTAAAAATCCAAAACTAGACGCGCTGTCGATTTTTCAATACATAAATTATCGAAACGAACTCATGGTAAAGACTCAACAATTATAAATTCTATAGTACGCCTGTTACACATTCGATTTGTTCCAGAAGAAAAACAACCTATGCCTGGGAAGCATTCGCACACATAACATTCATTTATTTCTTGTCCGTTACATATTCGTACATCAAGGAAAAAACGAATAAACCAATTTTAATACAATAACAAAACATCTGTCATATCACTATCAGCCATCTATCAGCATTGCGAGGTATTTTCCTCTTATTTCAAATACGATAAACCTTATCATACGCGTATGGACGATATAAAGCTAGACATACAATGTGAACCAAATAGAATTATTCAATTAGTTTTGATTTACGTAAAACTGTATGCAGCCCGACTTAACGGGAACATGGTAGTACCTCCATATTGATATACACGCTATGGTCTTACTGTTTCCAGGGTGCTGATTATGTATCTCAGTTGCCAACTCAAAATGGAAAAGTGTACATCAAATAGTTGTCAAATGACGTCATTTGTGTTGACCATATCTATTGTATTTCTGTTGGTCACTGGAGATAGCCAATATAAAACACGTCATTTGACAGCTATTTGATGTACACTCTTCCATTTTAAGTTGGCAACTGAGATACATAATCAACCGCCTGGTCAGAGCTGGATTTCAGTTTGATCCTCTACAAGAATTGGCGAATAAATTATTTCCAATTATTTAAATTCAACAACACTGAAATTCTACAAGGCATTCTGATATTTCCTATATCAACAAAATTTCAATATTTTTTTAACCCAACAGCCCAACCATTTTTTTTCTGTGTTGGTCCGGGCTCCTACGCAGAATAGACCATCTGCCTTCTTGCCAGGCAGCTCGAAAAAGGCGAGCATAGGCTTACCGTCACTAGTACCGTGACATCGGACTAGGTGGTAGAGTTTCGAAGCGACTCACCCGGATTGGTACCACCACCTCACCCATTCCAGCTGCCATAACTTCATGACGTGTTCTGGTTTGGAGGATCAGGTAGCTAGTAAACTTACCTTTGCTCGAGGTCTAACGTCCCGGCCTCAGGTTGGCAACGCACCATTACCGCCTTTGGTGTCTCTAGGCAGCGTGAATTTCTTACCATCAGAAAATCCGTCTGCTTGTTTGCCTTCCAATAACATATAAAAGAACTTCAAATGTATTCTGAGTAGAAACTTACAATCGAAAGCTATATTCACAATGTACTTAAATTAAAAATTAAAATTAGTCGCCTCTGTGGTCTAGCGGTCCGGGTGTTGGACTTGACTGCATAAGGTCCCAAGTTCGAATCCCGGGTCGACCAACGAAAAGAAAATTGGATTTTTCCAATTTTCTAATAAAAAAATGTTGCTTGGAATTGGATATGTGCCCGGTTGGCGATAGGCTTGCCACCACCTATCACATTGTGGGACCTAGTTCTTCGGCTAGTCGTGGGTGCCTTGGTTGTACCTCTGCCTATGTCTTCGGGGATATGGACGTGAAGATACTTGTACTTTTACTTAAATTACAAAATATTAAAAAATATAAAAAAAAAGTATTTACGTACGTGTCCCAAAAAAAGGTAGGCAGAGACACAACTAGGACACCCACAAATAGCCAAGAATACAACGTCCCACAATGTGATAGGTGGCATTTGAAATCTGTCTTACAGTTAATAGACATTAAAGTCCAGCCCAGGCCTTCAAGGTCATCAATTCATTTGTAAGCATCGGAATGGATATTAGACGGTAGACCAGAGGTTCCCAAACTTATTTCATGTAACGCCCACTTTGAAAATCAGTTGTTTTGAAGCGCCCCCCCACCCCTCGTTTTTTTCTTGTCAATAACCTCAATAACATATTTGTTGCGCCTAGTTTAAAAAAAAACATTTTTTTCAAGATTTATACCGCCCCCCTCTAGGCTTCCAGCGCCCACAAGGGGGCGTTATCGCCCACTTTGGGAAAGGCTGCGGTAGACAATGGTACTGAGTCGCTTGGTACAAACTAGTCTAAACTAACCTAAAATTAGATTTAGAGCTGTCTAATCACGTTTGGTATTCTGCTGTACACATCTAAACCAAAATTTTAGCTTGACAGATCTAAAACATTTTAGTCCTTCAATTTAGGTTTTTCGTATTCTGATGTGCATGTTTTATGTCAAATTTCACTTAACATTACAAATGTCACTTAAAATTTAGAGCGAATTTTTTGAAGACGAATAAATTTAGTTTCCATATAAACTACTGTTGTTTTATTACAATTGATTGTTAAGTTATCGTAGGGTAGCTGAAAGTAGCCCTATGATTAAAATAGAAAATTTTGATATCAGCACATCATGATCATGATCGCCTCCTTGATCTAGCGGTCCAGGTGTTGGATTTGACTTCATGAGGTTCCGGGTTCGATTCCTGGGTCAGGCAACAAAATGAAAATCCGGTTTTTTTCAATTTTCTATTTAAAAATTGGATTGGATATGTGATCGGTTGGTCCTAAGCTTGCCACCTATCATATAGTTAGACATGAAAATTTGGTACTGTGTTTGAAACCTTTTAGTATCTAGTGCTGTACCTATATTTAATAAAGATGCCTTTGATATCCCAAAAATAAATCAAAGCCACATCTCAATTCCCAACCAGCTAAACATTTAAAGATGTTATTGCTACTATATTTCATTAGCATTACCATGTAGTTGGCTATAAAATTTACCAAAAAGGTACCCAAGTACTTGGAGCTACATAAATGTATAATAGGTAATTGGTGCTCTCTTGTAAATTTAAATATCTATTGTTTATTGCATGCGGCAGCATTTTTTACCAAACAAAAACAGGCAGTCAGTAGATGTCCTAACCATTGGTACCTACAAAAACTTTAATTTATTTTACACATTCACATGCTTACACATTAAATTCTTAAAACCACAAACTGAAACGGTATGGCAGAGTAAGTCTTAAACTCGACATAAAAAGCTGTTTGCATTTGGTCTATAAAGATTCATCGTAAGATTTTTTTCAATACCATAGTTGCCGTAGATAGGACAGATCTTTGCAAAAAAAAAGCCAACAATAACTCACCCCCATGTTCCAGGAAGTCTTTCATATGATACAACAGGATTTTATAATATAAACGAACTGCTAAAAGGTAGGTATATGTGGTAAAATTGTTGATTTTTATTGTATGTTAGAAATAAATATACTTATAACATTCTGTTACCTACACAATGCAAAGCCCAAGTAATATCTTTGAACCCAAATTTCCCTGGTTTGACACACATTACAGCGATTCAGAGGCACCTCATTAACAAAAATTTTACATTGGGTTGGTCTGGATCTGTTGAGTTGAATTGACCAGGTGCCTCTGTACCAGGCAGCTCATAAGAGGCGAGCACAAATTATTTTCAACACGATGAAGTGATGTAGTGCTGTGCAGCAACTTTCCCAGTTACCTGCTACTGCCGCCATAATGGCTTGTTATTTTTTCGTCTGGACGGTAAGGTTACCTGTATACTTGCACAATAGGCTTAATATTCCAGCCACAGGACAGCGACGCACCTGTGACATCTATGGTGTCTAGGGGCCACATTTGTCTCTTACCATCAGGAGAACCCAAAGTATGGACTGAAAAGCAACATTTATTAGTACCTACTTTAAAAAAAACAACATACATTCTTGAAATTTCTATTGTGGCTAACAAAAAGTTTATCATTTAACCAGTTGGAAAAGCAAACAAAAAGTGTATCTCACATTTTTGTTATGGAATAGTGATGCTTATTCTTTATTATTATTCTTGTAGGTTTCTATTAAGTTGAATGTGAGTCTCAATAGACCTGCACATTCTAAGTCATGTGGGCAAACTAGATATTCCAATGTTCAAGAAATATAGGCAAAATGTTAGTGTTAACAATTTTGTATGGTATTTTGTATTGATAGATCACTATCTGCGACCAACACCAGACATACTCAGATCAATATCCATGTAATGTCCACATCTTCGTCATTTAGCAGAGGCGATATAAAAATAATAGGAAGTAACATAGTCAAAAATTTATTACAAAATTCAATTTCATATTAAAGGTATTCTTCTTGGTTTTTTCAGACGACTTGGATGCTACTGCTCCGTATGAAGATATTAATTTTCTTTATATTTTGGTGATCAAGTACCTATAAATTCTTAAAATCCAAATGTTTTCATTATAATTCTATAAAACTTACATTTATAATTGTTTTACTAAGTTAGGTTAGGTTAGGTTAGCACATAGCTCTCCAGAAAAAACTTTATCTTATAGACACCAGATATGTTATTTAAATCATTGCACGCATGCATGCTGTTTAGAGGCAGAGGCATTGGGCCTAATGTGCAATTCTACTGGTTACCTGGATATAACAGAAATCTGTGTATGAGTATTATAAAAGCAACCATATTATTACAAGTTAGAGAGAAAAAGTAAGTAAAAACAATTTTTGTTTAGTTCTAGGTGAAAATTTGTATCTTTTAAATTGTTTTATGCAATTTAAATATAATAATAATATCAATGTAATAACATTGCTGAACTGTCTATTGTAAATAAAAAACAGTTTCTTAGAAATCAAAGTTAGCTAACTCACATCTAAAACTATATCAAATTATTTTATACATAGGCTATCTAAAAAAAAAGCATTTGGCAATAATTAACACTGTTGTTAAAGAAAATATGAATAGAACTGGATTTTTGATAAAAGCAATATTAACAATTTTCAAAATGCAACTGTTACTTATTTGTTGTTGTTTTTTAATTTTATCCCAGTCGGGGAAAGGCAAAGGATCTATGTCCATACAGCCACGTCTTCCGTATTAATAAATCTTTTTCTTGTTATGTATTTTCAATTTCTGTCTTCCATATTAATTCTTTATTTCAGTCATTAGTCACTATTTACACAGTCTTGTCTGGGTCTTGAGTAAAGCGGTGGTTTCTTTACACAAGCTCGTTTAGGAGATTTGGCGGCAGCGAGGAAATTTACGATACACTAATTTCTGTATGATTATTTCATTAGTACACTTTCACTGAACAAAATCAAACTAATTCCCACCTAAATTAACCAATTTCACTCATATTTTACACTAAAATCAATAATTGTGAAAAAATTGCGACCACCTTCATTCACGATGGCGCCAAAACTTGTATTTTATTTTATTTTACAATTTGTAATAGAAGGAATAGGTTATATTGTTTTCGTCCGATTGACTTGACGATGATCGACAAAGACATTAAATTATACAGCCATGTCGTTATTAATTTATTAAAAACTGACGTTGGGAAGCCAAAACAAAGACAGGTTGAATTTCATTTTCAATAAAACATATTTATAGATTAGAAAATACATAATTGTACTTGAAATATTACTCGTTTTCAAGTAATTTCTGTTTCATTCTTTCTCTTACCAATTCTCGATAAAGGAACGTAATGCACGTGTTTAACAAGGACATCACTATCTATTCAATTTATCGCCGCCTTAGTACTATCAAATTAGAAAGAAATTTTAGAACAATGGGGACAACAGAATAGCATTTCTCTAAAATTACGTTAATATTAGAAAATTTTTAAGTAAGTTTAGCTTTAGCGGTGACACAACAAAATCGGCACCATTAGGTGGTATTATAGGTATTCATTTCTCTTTTAAGTATATGTGAGTCCTAACAGTTGAAACACTTACTAGTGCTGGTACAACTGAGCTGGGCTGATAATGGAGCTCGAAGGTAGGAGACGTAACCCTGGAATACTCGTTAATAAACCCATCAAGTTTGGAGTCATTCGATTTACCTAACTAGATTTTTCTAAAGACGAGAAATTGACGACAAGGACATGATGAATGAACTGTAGGTCTCTGATGGATCATAGTTTAAAAGACACAGTATTATATTTCGTAATCTTTGTAGTTCTCACATAAAAAAGAGAGGTGAAATGACTTGTTTGTGAATGTATGTTTGCCTGTAACCTTAGACGAAAAACGAAGGGTGCGTCATAAGTTTGACGTCTTTGCGTGTGTGTTTGCGTGTGTGTGTGTGTGTGTGTGTGTGTGTGTGTGTGTGTGTGTGTGTGTGTGTGTGTGTGTGTGTGTGTGTGTGCGTGTGTGTGTGTGCGTGTGCGTGTGTAGTTTTAAGTTTATTAGAAAATTTTAAAATATAAATTTATTTTACCCAATCCGGGCATCGAACCTCAAGAAGTTAGATCCGACACCTTACCGCTAAAACACAAAGACGATTCAAATTACTTTTATATCACAGGCAACTGATACAAGCCCTTGTGATTACCGAAAAAAATTTTTTTTTTCGAAAATACAAACCCTTTAACTAATGAGGCTTGTTTAGGGCCATAAGAAACATAGTTTAATAGTGGATAGCAAAAAGGATGAATTTTAAACATCTCTTCAACCATAAAAACTCTTTGCAGCATCAATATTCAGGTCATCTATGTAATATAAGTGAATTTAAAACACTACAAAAATCTTAGGATCCGCACCAATGTGTACTAGCCCTAACGATCCCTGGAGCAAAGTGGAGTACTCTTTACATTACAAGTGTGCTTCACTCCTACATCATATAATAGGATACTTTGTTCTGATTACTTATGGTTATTTTGTTAACAGTACATGTTTACAAAAGAGGTTTCATACTTAGTTTACATTTGTCAATTAAACAAAGTTAACTTCAAAATGGTTTCAGTAGTAATAACTTATTCATTTAGGTACAGTCGTAATGAATAATGTATTCAAAAGTTATAATTTTTTTACCATACGAAAAAATTAGAACATTATATGTTCGACTATTATATTTTTTTTTGTGTGTCAATTTCTCCGTTATGTCTAAACTGAATTTAGATTTTTTTGTAAGTTCGTGCTTTCGTGGTGGCCCCATTGCCAATCAAGTCTAGATCTGATGACGGAGTCCCAGAGAAATCGAGAAAGGAAAGAAAATAAACTGCTAATTTTCCTACCAACCGAACCACCACAGTGTCAAGCACTCTGATTATGACGAAAGGAACTCTCTATTCTGTTTACTCTACCATGATTAATATTGTTGGTAACAACCCATTAAACCTGTGCTTACTCCTTACAAATTGCCAGGATGTAGATGATCTTTACCACACAGGGGACCCAGACCCACACGAAGGAATTCAAATTGGAACCAAAAACCCTTGAATGCCACATTTATAATGATATAAATGTCGAAGAGATATCACACACACGGGCAGAACAAGAACCACAGGACTAGTAGCTTGAGAGCTCATAACTTAAGGGTAGTTAGTGAACAATTCGGAAATACCAAAACAAAGCCGTAACACCTGATCTAGTCGTACAACCACATCGTAAACCTCATCATAATAATAAACAATAGAGTAGCTACGAAATTACTCACTACTCTGTTTACAAACATAACCACAATCACGCACAAACAACTATAGTGTACACCCATTTGTTACTAAACTAACCATCGTAAACATTGGAGTAAACCTGCTACTAATTACTATGACAACACTACGTAAACACGTCACGGTATCCGTGTTTACGCAAACGCCAAACCCCCGAAGGGGATAATGGGGCTCCACCCCGCCCCTTCTGCGTGAGTGCCGACCAAATAATGCATGCCCAGGACGACCCACATCCTGGGCCCTAAGATCCCAATTGAATTAACAATTGCGACCTAGAAGTGTCTCTTTGTCAACCTATGACAGGGAGATACTATTACCAGTGGCGCCCTCCGTACTAGACAGTGGTCCAAACACTGCGAGACGTGCACAAAGCATGTCTGCCGAAATATGGCGTCGCTAGGGTTTTTATACACGTGACAACGATGAACGGACCAATAAGAAACGAGTTACTTGCTAAAGCTCCACCCGTTGTACTAATGAGACAACTTGATCCATGACTTCCCGACAAACGGACCAATAAGAAAAGAGTTTCTTACTAAAGCTCCACTTGTTGTGCTAATGAGACAACTTTATCCATGACTTCCCCACAAACAGACCAATAAGAAACAAGCAACGAGAATTTCGAAGCACCTGTGGCGCCAAACGTACTCATGAACACAATATCATAACTATACTTTGTTCATGACTTTCCGACGTTACACGCGGGTGCGCCGCCCGTTGTACCGACGATACTCATGACTGACCACAGATATTAGAAAACATACTAGCTCATAACCAGGATCCTGTTTCTCGTATAGACGTATTTTCGCACTTAACACATACAAAATGTTTGCATGTGGGTGTGCTGATATAGGCTGCACTACCAAAAAAATAATATACAT